>OY757555.1:16339479-16359479 GCA_963584105.1 Alviniconcha strummeri
TTTTCCCTGTCACGCAGATCCTCGGCAGACCTGTCCATCTATTGGTGGTTTCCTGTCACGCAGATCTCGGCAGACCTGTCCATCTATTGATGGTTTCCTGTCACGCAGATCTCGGCAGACCTGTCCATCTATGATGGTTTCGTGTCACACAGATTTCGGCAGACCTGTCCATCTGTTGGTGGGTTTCCTGTCACGCAGATCTCCGCAGACCTGTCCATCTATTGATGGTTTCCTGTCACGCAGATCTCGGCTGACCTATACTCGGGGGCGTTTGTTCATGGACCAGGCGCTTCCTGGACAGGCCAACCTTTACGTGTGGGTGACAGTGTTGGTGGTGGTGGCCCGCCGTGTTCACAATTACTGGGGGGTCTGACCGCCGTCATGTGGACCGACACCTTGCAGACCGTCATCATGCTCATCGGCGCTTCATCCTCATGGTCCTCTCCTTTCGAGAGGTGACTCACGTCGTTCGTTGTATAGACAAACGCGCGAGCACTTGCACACACACACACACACACACACATCACACACACACACACACACACACACACACACACACACACACACACACACACACACACAGGCTGGCAGGCAGGCACACATACACTCACACAGGCACGCACGCGTGTGCATACACACACACACACAACACACACACACACACATCACACACACACACACACACACACACACACACACACACACACACACACAACACACACAGGCTGGCAGGCAGGCACACATACACTCACACAGGCACGCACGCGTGTGCATACACACACACACACACACACACACACACACACACACACACACACACACACACACACACACACACACACACACACACACACACACACACGCGCAGTCGCGCGCGCGCGCGCCCCCGTGAGTGTATGTGTGCCTGCCTGCCAGCCTCTGTGTGTGTGTGTGTGTGTGTGTGTGTGTGTGTGTGTGTGTGTGTACATTAAACATACTGATATAGACTCACAAACATGCACAAATATCCAACCCACAGAACTAGGTCATGTACGCAGGGGTCAGATCGGCACTGACTCCTGCAAACCTACTGATCTAACTCTCTCTCAGTGTTGTGTGTGTGTGTGTGTGTGTGTGTGTTGTGTGTGTGTGTGTGTGTGTGTGTGTGTGTGAGTGTGTGTGTGTGCGAGCGCGTGCGTGCGTGCGTGCGCGCGCGTCTTTGAGTGTGTGTGTGTGTGCGCGCGCGCGCGCGCGCGCGTGGTGTGTGTGTGTGTGTGTGTGTGTGTGTGTGTGTATGTGTGTGTGTATGTGTGTGTGTGTGTGTCTGTGTGTGCGTGCGTACGTACAATGTGTATGTGGTGTGTGTTTGTGTGTGGTATATGTCTGTGTATGACTGTGTCTGTGTGTGTGTGTGTGTGTGTGTGTTGTGTGTGTTGTGTGTGTGTGTGTGTGTGTGTGTGTGTGTGTGTGGGTGTGTTGTGCGCGCCAGGTGGGAGGCTACAAAGAAATGAAGAGGAAGTACCCTCTGGCTCTGGCTGACACCACCATCATCAACTCCGGCAACACCAGCTACCAGTTCCGGTCGTGCGGTCGCCCCAAGAAGGGCTGGTTCAAAATCATGCTGCCGGCGGATGATCCGGAGCTGCCCTGGACCGGCCTGGTCTTCGGGACTGACCGTCAACGCCGTCGTGGTACTGTGTGCACTGACCAGGTCATCGTCCAGCGGGCTCTCGCCCGCCAAGGTCAGTCATATGGAGCCCTATTTGACCACTTTGAAAGCTGGCAAAATAATAATAAATATAATAATAAGCTCAACATAAATTACTTTTTTCCATAAGAGGAGGCACAACCCAACTAGGGCAATCATTAAATTTGCTTCGTTTACCCCCAGCCCCAGAATATAATGCACTGCAAGATGTCTAGAATGCTGCTGCAGTAGAACAACCTTTGCTTTGCTCGCCTAGAACATAGTGAACTGGAGACGTGCAGAATGTAACATACAGTAGAGCAACCTTTGCTTTGCTTGCCTAGAACATAGTGAACTGGAGATGTCCAGAATGTAACTGACAGTCGAGCAACCTTTGCTTTGCTTGCCTAGAACATGGTGCACGGCAAGATGGGCTGTGTAATGGCGTCCTACCTCAAAGTGCTGCCCATGTGGCTCATCGTCTTCCCCGGCATGATCGCGCGCATCCTCTACCCCAACGACGTCGCCTGCAATGAGCTGGACACGTGCGAGAGGAGCTGTCAGCGGGAGTCTGGCTGCCACGATATTGCTTACCCGTTGCTGGTCGTAAGGGTAGGTGCACGTCCAGACAGCTAGAAGAGGTCCCGAGCGAAGACTTGTGCTGGCCCAAAAATGTTTACGAAGAAGAAGAAGAAGATGAAGAAGAAGAAGAAGGAGAATGAATCAATGGATGACTGAATGGAAAAGAAAAAGAAAAAACTTTATTTTACAAGGGTAGTGGAGAAGATTCGAGGACTTTTTACATCCAGTCCTCGTCTGTGAGCGAAACTACTATTAACCGTAAGGATACAGTGAGCTACAATAAGCTGAGTACACGTACCATGTTAAAATGGACACCAGAAAACCGAGAAAACAAAATTAAATAATGAGAATTAAAAAGGTATATAAAAACTAGCAAGAGAGAGAGGGGGCGGGAGGTGTATATATTTTTCTCTCGATCAGTGAATAACAGGAAAAGGTGAGTTCGTGACGTAATCTCCAACTCTGCCAGAATTACCGACCATGTTCATGACATCACATGCGCAGAAAGCCAGACACAATATGGCGGTTCTGGGTGACGACCGTGGCCATTTTCAAACGTCAATTTAGCTGGCTATTTTGCTGTATTTATCTAGGAAAACGTCTATGACTTTTATCTCTTTTTTCTTTCCGTCTGTTTTCTGTTTTTGTTTATTTGTTTTTTCCTTCTCTCCGTTCCTTTCCATAGTATCCGTGGTGATTGTTTGCTTGGGGCCCCCTTTAAGTGAGAGTTTTTGGGACATAGCATTGTTGTACCCATTGCTGATCGTAAGGTAGATCGTAACCTCCAAGCATCGGCCTACGACCTCCTCCTCCAACCACTCCATTAACTGTATGGTTACGCCATCGGTCTCCGAAAACTTATCAGCCGACAATTTTTCGTGTGTACTCAGATGGCAATAAATGTGTATATACTCGAACAGCTCAAATTATATCAGGCCTAGTTTCTCTTGTAACTGTTTACAATACTTACGCCAACACAAACAGAACCCAAGTCATTCGAACTGAGACGAAATTAACTTTTCAGCCGTGGCAAACGTGCCCTATGTTTACGTGCGTGTTCCATCGCGGTGTTGTTTTCAGGCTTAGGACTCGAACATGTAGGTGAGATTTCGGCAGACAGAATCGCTTAGATAAGAATTAAGTGCCCTTTGAATGGCATAACCATTTACGGTAGAGTTCAGAGCGAGGGTGCCGGAAAATGAGGCTTGGTGTGTGGGTATCGACCAGTCATTTGTACCACGACCAGCGGTAGCCGAGAGTTTGTCGTGTGGGTGTAGGTATACACAGTCACTAACGGACTGCATATAACCAGCCACATTTCCTGTATAACTCCACTTTCCGTAGCCGGGAAGGTGCATGCATAGCTACAAGAAGGTGCGTGCATGCGTGTGTGTGGTGTGGTGTGTGTGTGTAAATGTACACCTGTAACTTTATAATTTTGTTTCGTGTGTGTGTGTGTGTGTGTGTGTGTGTGTGTGTGTGTGTGTGTGTGTGTGTGTGTGTGTGTGTGTCTGTCTGTCTGTCTGTCTGTCTGTCTGTCTGTCTGTCTGTCCCTTGGCGCATGCTTACTGCAGCTGATGCCAGTCGGGGTGCGAGGCCTGATGCTGTCAGTGATGATGTCGGCTCTCATTTCCTCCCTCACCTCCGTCTTCAACTCCATCTCCACCATCTTCACCATCGACGTGTGGCAGAGGCTGCGTAAGAACCCGTCGGATATGGAGCTGATGCTGGTGGGCCGGGTGGCCGTGATGGTCCTGATCGTCATCAGCATCATCTGGATTCCAGTCGTCAAGAATGTCAGTGTTTTGTTTTTGCTTCGTTTGTTAGTTTTTTACTGTTCTGTTTCTCGATTCACGCGAACGAAAAGTCTTTGCAATGATCATGCAGTTTCTGGCTGGACAGCTGCGTGGGTGGTTGAGTGTCCGGCGTGTCGAAAAGCTTAACGATGCGATTTTTTTCCAACATCATTTTAATGTGGTACATGTCGACCTTTGCACTGAAGTACGTGATACGTTACGAGATGCACCTGTTCATATCACTTTCACTGACCTTCATCATATTTGAAGGTCAGTGTCAGACCGCTTTAACTTACGCCGATCAGAAGCTGTTGCAATTGCCATTATTGCCGCCTTATTGTCTCGAATCACACCGACCGTTTGAAGCAACAGCAAACTGTTTGTTGAGAGCTGCACGCCAGGATTGCTTTCAGGCATATGGTACCATTCACGACATGACACACTCCATTACTGAAATCCCTGAAATCGGTGTGCAGCTCGTGTGTGTGTGTGTGTGTGTGTGTGTGTGTGTGTGTGTGTGTGTGTGTGTGTGTGTGTGTGTGTGTGTGTTCTTTATTGGCATTGTTGTGCGCGATCCTGTGTGTGTGTGTGTGTGTGTGTGTGTGTGTGTGTGTGTGTGTGTGTGTGTGTGTGTGTGTGTGTGTGTGTGTGTGATCGGGCGCGCATGCGCGTGTGCACACGATCATGTATTTACGTGCATTTTACCAAGCTTTGTATGAAAATGTTTACTGATTTTTGTATGTTTTGTCTGTTTGTTCACATACCATTGATTTGAATAATTTTTATACAAATCAATGGTAAGTGATTTGTATAAAAACAATTATAGAAATCTATGGTATGTAAACAAAGTATGAGTATTAACGCGTTGCATGTTTTCTTTAAGTAAATTGTAAAGCGCTTTGAGTCTCCGAAAGCGCTCTATAAATTCCCTATTATTATTATTATATTATCCACATTCAGAGCGGCCACTGCCAGCAGGCTTCACAGTTCCCTGCTCAGCGACGCTTTGGCATCAACTAGAGTTGAGGCTCTTCGAAACATTCATCATTGTTTTCATCCACCTTTCTTCCCCAGTCCAGCCTGCTTTTCCAATACATCCAACAAATGACGGCCTATCTAGGGTCGGCCGTGTGCGCTGCCTTCGTCTTGGCTGTCTTCTGGAACAGAACCACGGAAACAGCGGTGTTCTGGGGACTCATCATCGGAACTGTGGTACGAACAATTGTATGCCATAACCAGTCGTATAAACGGAGAGAAAATGGACGATTCATCAAGTAAGGTCACCAAAGTAAACGAAGCTGGGTTGTGTACGTGTGCATTGCACGTGGCATGCGCATTCTTAATGTGCAGGGTCATGGCGGGTCATGAGATCGAAAGCGAAGTTGCATTTTAGGTCTACGCAGCGCTTGACAAAATGGGAGAGTAATCATCGAATCTTGATTAACCGCTCCTTTTTCCCTACATCCGATGAAGGGAATTCTGTGGACAGGAATTTTGTTCTGATAGGATTGCTGGAAACTGGAAAACGGAGGGCACAGAGCCGCGTAGGCCTACTGGAACGCACCAGACTTTCGCGTTTTCATCGGCATTTGTGATTACTCAAAGCCGTTTTGTCGGCTTCAGTGTAGACCTACTATCTGATCTGGGTTTTTTTATCTCGGTTTCCTCACCGTATGAATATTCGTAGGAATCGTTCATTTGTGCACGATGCAACCTCACTTTCAGCTCGATATCAATGCACCAAAACCACCCTCGTGCCCGCCATGATCTGTCTCATCGTAAGTATGGCAAGGGCGGCGCTGCGTCCTGAGTGGGGGAATGCACAACCACTCAGCTCTGTTCTGCATTCCGATGATTGTATGCCTCCTCTGATTACAGCTGCTCTATCTCTCGGGTTACCACATCCTTCCTCCAACCACTGCCATAATTGGCCGTTCCGCCATAGGTCTCCGAAAACTGTCAGTTAACTCACACTTTTTCATTGCTGCTCAAATGACGTATATACCTAATTATAGGCATGTGTGTGTAACCACACAGCCAACTCCAGTTCTATCAGGCCGCGTTTCTCGTATTTACAACCGCTCGCAACGCCGCTTACGCCAACACAACCGAAAATCGTTCGAATCGAGAGGGGACTTTTTTCTTCTTCTTTTTTTACCCGGGGTGGACACGCCCAGTGTTTATTAGCCAGCCTCCAGGCTATGTTGCTTTCGCAGTCTTAATTTGCAGTCTTAACTGGTGCACACTTAGACTTTCCTCACATTTTACGAAGGGCGCTGAAAACGCGAGACTTATATTAGTGGTCATTCCGGTAGACAGATGCACGGCGGAAACAGAAGCGACATTTCAGTGACTCGGTTTGGTGTCTCAGTGTTGATGTTGCTGAGAGTGTTAATCATTTGCTAAATGTAATGCCTATTTTTTGTGTGCGCGAGCGGGGACTGAGTGATGCGCGCATGGGTTATTTCTGTGTGTGTGTGTGTGTGTGTGTGTGTGTGTGTGTGTGTGTGTGTGTGTGTGTGTGTGTGTGTGTGTGTGTGTGTGTGTGTGTGTGTGTGTGTGTAGTTATTGTTTTCTATGTGATATATTTATGATAAGCTACAATATTTAAGGTTCTGTTTGTGGAAAATGTATGTTAGTGTGGTCTTTTTCGTGAGCTGTTTGTACAGCGCAGTGAGTTTAGCTCTGGTAAGAGAACTTTATTATTATTGTTATTATTATTATTATTCAAGGGCGTAACCAAGTAGGGCAGAGTTTGGGCAGAGTTTGGAGGAAGGAGACGTGGCGGAAAGCGAGGTTTAGGGTTTGTTTAGGACTAGCTGTAGTCCTCGGGTAAGGGTCAGCCAAGAACGCACTGTTACGCAGTCTTGGTCCAACCTTCTCTGCATACGTTCCTCCACAGAGCGGTCTTGTGCGCGGCTTTTGGTCGACAGTCTTTCTCAAAACAGCGCCGTGTGGGGTTTCGGTGGAATCGAAACCCAGCGATGTCGTGATCACCGAGGTCAACTACCTTCACTTCGCCGCCATCAACTACGTGTTCACCACCCTCGTCATCGTCGCCATCAGTTACTTCGCTCCTGTTCCTGACTTGGAGACCTACGCGGGCAAGACGTTCTTCACCAGGCACGCTCGCAGTGTCACTCGGGAGGCAGCAGCGGTTAGTGATCTTTGTTAAAAACTACACAGTGGTAGAGGTTCGGAAGGGGGGCTGAGAGGTGTGGGGAGAGGCATAATACGGGCTGGTGAGGTTACTTTGCATTCAACTACAGAGCGCAGAACTGAGAACTCCTTGCGTTCTCTGACGTCAAAGACACTTTTGTGACATCAGTAAAAGGCGAGAAAGAACGCATGTTAGAACCGTCAGTGATGCTGCATGACATTTTATAAAATCGGTACTGTACTTCGGATCGTAAACCTTTCACTGCGAATCATGTTCTCTCCACTTGTTCCAAGCACTCGATATTTTCTGCTTGAATCTGAGGAGGTAAGCTCCTTTAAAGTACAGAGTATTTATTATCTATCTTGAGATGTGATTGAGATTTCGCTTGTGATTTGATGGCATAATATCATGCTTTGTTCTGTTGTTGTAGCTGTGTTGTTCCCCAGATAAACACTCTGGGGGTAATTGTACATTGATAAATGCTTTCCATAAAAATAAAATAAAATGATGGTGAAAGCTAGGACTACGTGCATTACAAGCTCTGCCCCCCCCCCCCCCTTCCCAGGCCCCCCCCCACCCCCTCACCCCACTTTTTTATATATTATTTTTTAAATCTCTTCAATTGTAAATTTTTAACCCGCCACATGGGCATCCACACGCCATCTTCGGAGGCATTATCCCCATTTCTGCTTATCATGGTTGAAGAGAGTCTCCACATGACTGCAGTGCATACCAACATTTGAACTCGGAGCCCAAGCCTAGGCGGGTGTTCTGCGCTGGCAGCTGGGACCTTCTTGCTTGGCTGGGTGTTAAGTATGGAGCTGTCTTGTTTGTTCTTGTTTTGCTATGGTTTGCCTTTCTTTCTTTCCTTGTTGTTGTTGTTGTTTTTCTTCTTCTTCTTCTTTCTAGCATTACGTTAAAAAAAAAAAAAAAAAAAAAAAGAAGAAGAAGAAGAAAAGAAAAGAAAGAGAAACAACAACAGCAACAAAACAAACTAACAAACAGACAACAAAACAAAACAAAAACAAACAAAAAAAACTACAGCTTGGAATTGATTCCAGCGTGAGACGTTAAATAGCAGTTCCTTTCTCCCACTTTCCTCAGCGGAGCCCAGAAGGCGTGTGTTAAAAGTTGAGGTGGCCGTTCTGGGCTCTCCCCTTCCCTAATGGTCCGTACGGTCTCTGCGCGGGGACGTAAGGCAACACTGAACTCGATCCCGCTTTCCCTTCTCCAGCAAGAGCGGCAGGAGACGCCGAACTACCTTACACGGTGGCTGGGAGACAAGGTGTACGAGGAACAGCCTTGGCACATCCGCGTCCTGCTGTGGGTGTGCGGGGTGGACGAGATGCTGCGAAAGCAAGACAGTGCAGCGGCTGGCAAGATAAATCGCAACATCTTCGAGGAGAAGAGGCTGTCCTACTTGATGCACGCCAACATGATCATGGCCATGGTCTTTATCTCTTGCTACTGGGCCTTTTACAGCTTGTAGACTAGCTGTGTGTGTGCACGCACACAGACACGCACGCGCGTGCGCACAAACATGCACGCGCGGGCGCACAAACACACGCACACGCGCGCGCGCGCGCGCACACACACACACGCACGCACACACGCACGCACGCACGCACGCACGCACGCACGCACGCACGCACACACACACACACACACACTTTGTCTCGCGCGCGTGCACACATCGCAGACTGTAGTCTTGTGGGAATGGAGAGGTGTGTGGAGCACATAGGGTAGCTTGGGGTAAGAAGGGTTCTAAGGCCTCATACAATGTGTGGAGCACATAGGGTAGCTTGGGATAAGAAGGGTTCTAAGGCCTCATACAATGTGTGGAGCACATAGGGTAGCTTGGGGTAAGAAGGGTTCTAAGGCCTCACACAATGTGTGGAGCACATAGGGTAGCTTGGGGTAAGAAGGGTTCTAAGGCCTCACATAATGTGTGAGCACATAGGGCAACACGGCGTAAGAAGGGTGACAGTCCGGCCTCACACAGTGTGGAACACTGGGTAGCGTGGGGTAAGACGGGCGGTTAGGCCTCACAGTGTGTGGAGCACATAGGGTAGCGGGGGTAAGAAAGATGATCACAGTGTGTGGAGCACAGAGGGTAGCGTGGGGTAAGAAGGGTGATCACAGTGTGTGAAGCACATAGGGTAGCGTGGGGTAAGAAGGGTGGTCACAGTGTGTGTGAAGCACATAGGGTAGCGTGGGGTAAGAAGGGTGATCACAGTGTGTGGAGCACACAGGGTAGCCGGTTGGGTAAGAAGAACGGCATGGCTTCACATTGTGTGGAGCACATAGGGTAGCGGGGGGTAAGAAGGATGATCACAATGTGTGGAGCACATAGGGTAGCGTGGGGTAAGAAGGGTGGTCACAGTGTGTGGAGCACATCGGGAGCGTGGGGTAAGAAGGGTGGTCACAGTGTGTGGAGCACACCGGGAGCGTGGGGTAAGAAGGGTGGTCACAGTGTGTGGAGCACATCGGGTAGCCGGTTGGGTAAGAAGAGCGGCATGGCTTCACACTGTGTGGAGCACAAAGGGTAGCGGGGGGTAAGAAGGGTGGTCACAGTGTGTGAAACACAGGGTAGCGTGAGGTAAGACGGGCGGTAAGGTCTCACACAGTGTGTGGAGCACATAGGGTGGTGTGGGGGTACGTGGGACTTATTCGATGTGTGGAACAGACACAGCATTGTGGCAGTAGGAGGCATACAGTTATAGCTTATAGTGTGTGGAACACAGATACGCGGTAGTGTGGGACGAGAGATGTGACAAAGCCTGATGCAGTGTGGAACAGAGACCACAGTGAGGAGGGAGGAAGGGTAGTTGTATGTTATACAGTGTGGAATACAGAGATCACAGTGAGGAGGGAGGAAGGGTAGTTGTATGTTATACAGTGTGGAATACAGAGATCACAGGAGGGAGGAAGGGTAGCTGTATGTTATACAGTGTGGAATACAGAGATCACAGTGAGGAAGGAGGAGGGGCTGTAAGGTACTGTGCTGTGTGGGGTACACAGGGGTAGTGTGGTAAAGCGGTGACTACTGAGCTATTCCTGTCACGTGCGGATGCATGGGCAGGTTTTATTTTTTACAGGTAGTGAGGTGCGTAAAACTATCACCATAAAGTTGGACCGTGTTCTCTCCAAATGAAATTGATACCTTTCACACACACACACACACACACACACACACACACACACACACACACACACACACACACAAATGCACACACACACACACACACACACACACACACACACACACACACACAAACAGAGTAATCCCTGCAAATTACAAACAGAAGGAAGATGTCCAGTAATGTGGATGTATTTACTTACACAGAGATTCTGCATCGCGAAAAATGTAAACTAAGAACACTAACTGATCAGATGTTAAGTATATTTTGCTGACATGAATAGTCAATCAAATTGCAATCGCCATATCATATAATTCCATTACAAATGAAAAATGTGCCTCTGAATTCCCGTGAAAGCTAATTATGTCAATGGCCACAGCATGCAGTATCAGGTTTGTCAGTATGCTGTTAGTAATTGCTACATGTCCAGCCGACCAGTGACACAACTGGAGAGCCGGAAGCTCCACGGCAAGCAAACGTATGTATTGAGAACAAAGACGTATAATTAAAACAACAAAACATCCAAACACCATGACCAATGCGATGAGAGAATGGTTTGCTCTCTTTGCGTCCATTTTGTTCTTTGAGGCATGCATGCTTTTAATTGCTGTGTATATCAGAAATCGCTGTTGTTAATGAGTTACAAGGTGGTGATTGTTACACAGTGATGTTAGTGTGGCTGACCATTACGCTGTGGTGGTGTTCCTTTGTTACACAGTGATGTTAGTGTGGCTGACCATTACGCTGTGGTGGTGTTCCATTGTTACACAGTGATGTTAGTGTGGCTGACCATTACGCTGTGGTGGTGTTCCATTGTTACACAGTGATGTTAGTGTGGCTGACCATTACGCTGTGGTGGTGTTCCATTGTTACACAATGGTGTTAGTGTGGCTGACCATTACGCTGTGGTGGTGTTCCATTGTTACACAGTGGTGTTAGTGTGGCTGACCATTACGCTGTGGTGGTGTTCCATTGTTACACAGTGATGTTAGTGTGGCTGACCATTACGCTGTGGTGGTGTTCCATACTGCTGACTATATCACAGGGTAGCTCTTTTCCAGAGGGATCGAAAAGTTGACTCTTTTAAGACCCGAGAACTTAAACCCTGTTGACTGATCCAGATGCAACTCTGAGCAGGTTAGAAGTCATGTAATTATATAACCAGAATGTTTCACAACGGTAACAACTGACACAGGTTCTGGCATGCTAGCAGATTCTTCTCTTGCAAAACTTCAGTCCAATCTGTTTTTTGTTAGTTCAATCCGTTTCTGGTTGTAACACTGAAATAAGACCGTCAGCACAAGCTGGTGTAATATTGCTGACTGTCCAGACAGGTATGTATGTGATATTGCAGACCATTCATCTGCAATTTTGTCTCAACTGTCAGGGCAGGCAGGCGTAATACTGCAGACTGGCACTTGGAAAACATTCAGTCTGATGTGCTGCTTTGTCTTTGTCTCCATAGGAACCAGTTACACAGGCAAACAGCAGGCCGAGGCATAATAAAATGATAATCCTGCAGTGCACAATATGCACACAAGTGATAAAATGAAGATCATATTATCATATACATATATACGTAAATTTTCACAGGAAACATTTGTTTATCTGCCATGAAGCAATGCTCAATGGCGAAGCAATTCAAGGAAACAAAATATCCATCACACTGGACTATCACAGTACCAGCAAACAAATTTTAGTTTGGAAGTATTGCTTTGAATTGACTGGTCAGTGTGTGTCAGTCCTCGGAAATATCCATCACACTGGACTATCACCGTACCAGCAAACAAATTTTAGTTTGGAAGTATTGCTTTGAATTGACTGGTCAGTGTGTGTCAGTCCTCGGAAATATCCATCACACTGGACTATCACAGTACCAGCAAAAAAAAAATTAGTTTGGAAGTATTGCTTTGAATTGACTGGTCAGTGTGTGTCAGTCCTTGGAAAGAATTTGACCCAATGTCAATTTCAGAGTGCGCCTGAATGAGACACACAGGTGCATGTGGAATGTTGCAACTGCACCTCGCCCTGCTGTAGAAGTCACGGGTGACTGGGCGTAACAAATGCAGTTACTTACTTACACCTGCGCCTGAAGATTATTCAGCTGAGTCAGAGACCAGAAATCAAGACAAGAGATATGTCACATGCAGTGCCCCAAGGAACAAGGCACAGATACTCTTTCCTCACTCACCATTCTCCTTTAACTAGTGCAGCCTTTTTTCTTTTTCTTTTAAGATTTTTTTTTCAAAATTGACTCTCATGAAAAATGACACAATACAGTGATCAGTTTTATGGTGTCCACCTCCTGCAAGTTTTCTGGCAACAAGGACATGGCCCAAATTTATTAAAAAATTAAACACGCTTTTCTTGGACATTATTATAATCATCACTGTCACAAACTTGTAGCACTTAATCGTCTTCACCTGTTCAAACACTTTCAAAAACCTTGACTTCAACTCATGGTCACAAATGACTATCAGACAGTTGAAATTACGAGCCTTTGTGACCAAGTTCAAGCATGAATAATTCATTAATTGTCAAGTTCTGTCCAAAACAAGCCTTCCTTTTAGTCCTTTGTAGGTTTTGATCTCATGAGTACCAGGTCTAGATTATGTGTGAAATGCTAATTTGATCTGAACATGTAAAAAGGTGATAACAAAAACAGGAGAAAGAGCACCAAATACAGAAAAACACACATAATTGAGAAGAAGAAAAATTAGTGTGACACTGACAATTTATTAAATCAGTACTATAGCAGCAGTATTTTCAATTGCAAATACGTTGCTGCAAACCATGTTGTTTTTCAGCTTGTTCCAAACATACGAGGAGCCATTTTCAATTTGAACCTGGGAAGGCTAGTTCCTTTAATTCATGTATAAACTCAAAGGAAATAATTCAAACTGAGACACTGTTGCCATTATACAGTGGGGGTCAAGTTTCACACCTGTATGTCGTTGGAAGTAAGCAATACACATTATGTTTTCTTTTCTTTTCTGCAATCCTATAAAGAAAGAAGAAAACTACTTTGTGGTGTTTTTCAACTGTACAAGGGAGAGAAACTTTTATTCATTTATTCTCTTGGAAAAGTTTATCCTGGGTGAGTGGATCATTTAAAGACCAATGAGAAAACGAACCTCTGAGGTCACTCCCATTATGGTTGTCTGAAACAGGATGTTGGTCTTATCACTGTGTGACCATATGTGTGTGTGTGTGTGTGTGTGTGTGTGTGTGTGTGTGTGTGTGTGTGTGTGTGTGTGTGTGTGTGTGTGTGTGTGTGTGTGCGTGCGTGCATGCATGCGTGCATGTGTGTATGTGTGTTGAAATATGTCAATCTTCCTGTTTCATTTTGCTTTTCATTTTCTCTCTAGCATATGAATGCTGGAAAGCACCTCAATCTGCTAAATTTCCTGCTTCTGGTATGCTCACATGGTGACAGTCAATGAAGTATGATGTTAAATTTAACAGTCATCCAACATCTACTACATGATAACAAGGAGCTGACACAACTGTGATCACTTTGGCAATGAACAAAGAGGAACTCGCAATATTAACAGCACACATCAATGGCACAAACACATGTATATGGGTAAAAGTCCACTGGACCTGTGCACCAAACACTCACTTAAAGACTGGATTGTATGGGAGCTCAAAACAAACATACATATGTCTGAATATCTAACTAGGCACAAGTTAACAGTCATAAATAAATAACCATACACATCTGCACAACCTGTAACCAGTAAACAAGCATGACAGGACTGAATAAGGCTGTCATTTTGTGTCAGAAATCTGCTGCCTAAGCAGAAAGCTGCACTGTTAAGCGGTCTTAATCCTGCAGTTTCAAGCTGATGCATGGAATGTGTAGGTTTACAGACCATCATGCGATGGGACATTTCTCTAACGGTTTGCTACAACAGCAACAAATCCTCCAGTTTCAACTGCCAAGAGATCTCTGGTTTGTACAGCCACTGAAATGTATGCAGAATCTCAATGGACTTAGAGGCAGGGTAGCTGAGTTGGTACAGTGTCTGACTCAAAAGCCAGGAACAATGCTGATGCAGGTTCGATTCCCTGGTGTGACAAAGGACTTTTCTCACAGAGTCAACTTTCAAGCAGAGTCTTACAGTGTTCATGCAGACGCTGTTTGTAATACATTGCATACATCAATATCTGTGGCTATGTTTAATCCCACACAGTGGCAGCTGTACCATTGTTTGGACACACAGAAATACTGCACACACTGGTACAAATGGGCAGCACTGCTCTCGTGGCTGGTGTAGCCTTACCCCAGCAAGATGACCCAAACTTCTGGCTAGTGTTCTGAAGATGACCCAAACTTCTGGCTAGTGTTCTGAAGTATTAAGGAAGAAAAAAGTGCAGCATGCTTTCAAATCTCATGTTAGCGTCTGAACATTCAGCGTAATTTCCCTGCCAGATTGGATGACCAAACATGGCAATGGACACGGGCAAAGGCATTTAAGGAAGAAAAGGTGAGGTTCAAAGTGCTTAGGAACCCAAAGTGTGCTTAGGAACTCTATTGAGTCCTAAGCACTCTTAGAATTCCTAAGCACTTACAACAGATGATCTTTGAGGTCTGCAGAAGTTGGAAAATCCACACAAATGAAAGTTAAATAAACGCTTATTTAATATGACACCACACAACAGGCACATTTTGGGGGTAAGCCCTTTTGTCAAGCAATAGTATGAGCAACAGTTAAAAGGTGAAAAATGAAATGCAGGTTACTTATTTGCCTGTGGCTATGGCATCTTTCGTGTCCAGTGTATGACATTGTGGACATTTGAAAATTCCAACTAGCCCACCTGGCTACATACCAACCTGGTGGGCTACATCAGAAATGTTTTAACTTCTTACAATGAGAATCAAAATGAGGATGCAAATAGGCCCAAAACAGAAAATGCATATGACTGCATGTTCTATCAATATTTATTGAACAAACATTACTGCTTTGAATTTGAGCTCTTCGGTGAGCAGCCATGTTTGTTTGCTTGCCACTAATGAACATCAGAAAATGGTTGGCTCATGGTGTCACTGCTTTTGGGGGTCATTCCCTTGAAAATATATGTGCTGCAGTGCTAAGCTTTCAGTTGAATTCCGCAGGGTCTCTTTCCTTTTGCACTGGAGGCAAAGGAACAAAACACTGACAAAAATAGTCCAGTTGCTATTCCCTTGACAATACTGCTGCTAGTTTGCCAAAGTGACACAGATGTGAACAACAAACCACCATCCCAGGGGGTCAAGTGTCATTAATGCAAAATGTTTGGCAGCAATAAACTGAAACCATCTTCATTTCTTTTCCCCTTTTTCTTCGTCTCCATAACACATTGCTTTTCAACAAACCAGGCAGTAAATAAATAGAGAAATTGTTTGAGAGTGGAAGCTTTGACTCTCCTTTGTAAATCACCTTTGGGGAGTTTTGGAAAACAGAAGAGGTCCCTTGTGAAGGTGAACCTTTTCTCCTTTGTAAATCACCTTTGGGGAGTTTCGGAAAATAGAAGAGGTCCCTTGTGAAGGTGTGAACCTTTCTGTGTTTAAGGTCTCACTGCATTTCCGGCAACAAATAAGCTCCAAGTTGGAGCAAAATGTAAAACTAAGACCAAGAGAGTTGGAGTAAGAAGTAAAACTAAGACCGATACAATGCTCTGGTGATGAGAGGGATAACCAAACAAACAGGACAACAACAACAAAAATAAATCTCTACTGCCATGTCCAAATGGGAACTATTCTTGTAACGCAACTCTGCAGTAGAATGCATTAGCTCTAAACCACAGGACACCTGTTTTGAATGGGCCATTTGGCCTGTGACTGGCATTTTGGTTTGGGCATAAAAATAGTTGTACACACAAAACATCAGCTATCTCTTGGGTGATCCTTTGAACTGAATCAAAGGCAGGAAGGAAAGCTTAAGCAACATGAACAAAGATAAATTTCAGCAAACAGCTTTTTCACTACAGCATGAACATAAAAAAAAAATCTGAAGAAAGAGCAGTATATCCATATGCAGTGGTGTCAGATTTTCGACATTCAAATGCCCAGTGATGGATCATCTGTTTCATGCAAATCGTCAACTTCTTTTTTACTCTCACAAACATGTCTAATCCTGTTCTGATGAAACTAACATGTTGAACTATTCCATTATTAGATTAGATGAGGCAAAAAAGGTGTTTTACCCTAAACTCATGACTCAAACTGCTCTTATGTGGGTTATGGGGGGGGGGGGGGGGGGGGGTGGAGGGAAGGGGGACAAACTGGGAGGGGGGGGGTGTGAGGGGAACCTTCAGTCCTCTACACCAGTTTCCTGTGTTGAAGACTCAAGGGTAGTGGACCACAGTTTGAGAAGGGATGCAGCTTGCACAGTTTAGTGACAATGCTGCAAATGGTGAGCGACACCCTTATATCTGACCTGATTAGATTCCTGTTCATCTGTCTCAATGTTTGTGATCCGGGACAAGAAGATGATCTAAATCCACTTCTGAATGGCTGCCCTGGAAAATGACTATGTTGCCATCAATGCACACACACTACACAGACAATACCAACTGCGGAAGACTACTCTGTAAATGGGGAAAAAAACATCATGTGACAGAATTATCCCGCGAGTGTGGCATCGATCTGTCGTATCCAGGGAATGGCCAACTTGACCTTGCGGCGGTAGCTGGGGTCAGGCTTGTGCGAGTCACTGGAGTCAAACCAAAGAGGGTTGCGTTCAAAATAAACTGTTTCTAACTTCTTGAGCTTTTCAAACTGCCGAAGATCATCCCAGTTTGCCAGTCTGTTGTCATTGAACTGTTTGGAATGAAAAGAGAAACAAAATGAACTGGAGTCTAAATGTGTGTGTGTGTGTGCATGTGCATGCACACACACACACACACTCACAAAGAGTAATCATACACTTTTTGATTAAACAAAGCCTGCATGCGCACACACAATCACAGTTTCATATGCATCTTGAATGAACAAAATGGTTACATTTTGTGAAGCACATCCAGCTTTTGTTCAATGAAACACTATTAAGGCTGAGAAACTCTTTTAATAAAAATCTCTTCCAACCATCAATGGAATTGTCTGCCTGGCATCATTATTAAACATCTGTGCCACAGGCAGGAATTAACACCTGCAGTCTTGGCTACTCTAGTGTACTCCACTCTACTGATATAAACAACTGACCACACAGTCTTTGCCAGCTACAAGCGTCTGCATTTGATCCAGTGGTTCTTGCTCTTCCATTGGAGTGGTTGAACCAGTCACTGGGCAGATTATTTCCAAGTAATTTGACCATGAGAACTGACAGTAATTTTTCAAGAAAACCTTAGTGAGATGGTAGCGGTGAAGGACAGTCTGAGGGGTTTAGTGTTGGAAACAACGCAAACTAAAATGGACTTCTTCTCTCCCCCCCATCCACCCTCCAAAGTGTGATTTATTATGTGACATATTACCATCAGCATGTCTCCCATCCCTCATGTTTCTGCAGTTGTCTAGCTGCAGTGAAATGCAGAACTGTATACATGAAGCCTTGTTACAGTCACAAAGAAAAGACACTTACCCAGAATTCTTCCAGCTGTTCCAGGTGCGAGATGTTGGCAATACGAGTAATCCTGTTGTTAGCAAGGTCCAGCGTTTTCAGACAAACCTGTAGCACAGTCACAGAACAGTCATAAGACAGTCATGAGTGCAGACAGTCACACAGCAGTCATAAGACAGTCATCAGAGCAGACAGTCACATGGCAGTCACAGAGCAGTCATGAGAGCAGTCACATGGCAGTCATAAAACAGTCATGAGAGTTGACAGTCATATGACAGTCACAGAGCAGTCATGAGAGTAGAGTCACAGGGCAGTCACAGAGCAGTCATAAGACAGATCTGAGAGTAGACAGTCACTGGGCTGTTACAGAACAGTCATAAGACAGATATGAGAGTAGACAGTCATGGTAGTAGTAGACAGTCATGGGGCAGTCACAGAGCAGTCATAAAAGTCACAGGCAGGGCAGTCACAGAGCACTCATAAGACAGATACAAGTAGTCAGTCACAGAGCCGTCATAAGACAGATAAGAGAGTAGACAGTCACAGTGCTGTCACAGCACAGTCATAAGGCAGATATGAGAGCAGACAGTCCCAGGGCAGTCACAAAACAGTCATGAGAGTAGAGTAACAGATCAGTCATAAAACAGATAGGAGAGTAGACAGTCACAGGGCAGTCATAAGACAGATATGAGAGTAGACAGTCACAGGGCACAGAGCAGACATAAGACAGATATGAGAGTAGATAGTCACAGAGCAGTCATAAGATGGTCATGAGAGTAGAAGTCACAGGGCAACCACAGAGCAGTCAATGTGCAGTCCTAAGATGGTCACAAGACAGTCACAGGACAGCAGTAAGACAATCACAAGATGTCACAGGAGAGGCAAGGCAGTCAGTCTCGAGTCAGTCCTGAGATGTCTTAATACATTAGGTTAGGCAACTCTAGGTCTTTGGCAATATACACTCTCGCCTCACTGCTCTCCCCTGAGCTCATCCTGGTCCTTTTTTTAGGGGATGGATGGGTGGAGGATTTTCCTTCCTCATCTAATTGACAGAAACAAACTCTCTCTGTGTGCTGAATTTCTTGCTCTCTGTAAATCCATATGCACCCAAACTAACAGGCCCACAAAAGTGGTAAGCTCTGCCAGGAACCCCACTCACGTTGCACTGGAGGCCCTCAATGGCTTCTAGACCATTGTGACTGATGTACAACTCTTCCAGCTTCTGTAGCTTCTCCAGCCCTTCAATTTTCAACAGACGGTTGCTCTGCACATTGAAAGACAAAGATATGATGGAAGAACAAAAAGGCGATAAGAGTATATACACTATATAATGCAGTGATACTAAGGAAAATCTCTTAAGCATGAAGCAGCTTGGTGAATAGTGAAAAACCTGAAGTCTTTCATCTTCCTGCAGGATAACAAAATAGATACACTGTCAAAGGTATCTTGCACAAAGTGTACATTTAGCATAGAAACAAGACAAATAATCATACTCATATTAGTGTGCAGAACACATACTGCTTTTTAATGTATGTTTTCAGCTGATTCTGTTTTAGTGTGCCAGTCCTATTTTGTGCCACCTTGTGTGAGTGAGTGTGTGTGTGTGTTTGTGTGCGTGTGTGCATGTTACTAATTAGATGCTGATATGAAACTGAATGATTAAGATGCAACGACAATAAATTATGGTATGTGTGTGTGTGTGTGTGTGTGTGTGTGTGTGTGTGTGTGTGTGTGTGTGTTCATGCATGTTGTGTGCTTTTATTGTTTGTTGCTATGTCAAATTATTAGGCTATTTTATATTCTATCTTTTACTGTTCACTGCAAGACAAATCTTTGGGTAAACATGTACTTGGGACAATAAAAATTCTCATTGTAACTGATTCAAACACACACCCAGCCTCAGACACAGTCTACTAAGTGCACTTCAGTACATGCCAACACACAGAGCAAGCAGTCTGTACCAGGCTATTTCCCTTAATGGTGGAGAAGAAAAGAAGACAAGGGGTCTCTAACCTGTATGCTGAGAGTGCGCAGTTCCACCAGAGTGTCCAGTCCCTGCAGCTTGGTGATCTTGTTCTTGCCCACAAACAGGCTTTGCAGACTGCTCAGGGATTC
>OY757555.1:16366979-16386979 GCA_963584105.1 Alviniconcha strummeri
GAGTGATAGAGAACAGAATGAGTGATAGAGAACAGAATGAGTGATAGAGAACAGAATGAGTGATAGAGAACAGAATGAGTGATAGAGAACAGAATGAGTGATAGAGAACAGAATGAGTGATAGAGAACAGAATGAGTGATAGAGAACAGAATGAGTGATAGAGAACAGAATGAGTGATAGAGAACAGAATGAGTGATAGAGAACAGAATGAGTGATAGAGAACAGAATGAGTGATAGAGAACAGAATGAGTGATAGAGAACAGAATGAGTGATAGAGAACAGAATGAGTGATAGAGAACAGAATGAGTGATAGAGAACAGAATGAGTGATAGAGAACAGAATGAGTGATAGAGAACAGAATGAGTGATAGAGAACAGAATGAGTGATAGAGAACAGAATGAGTGATAGAGAACAGAATGAGTGATAGAGAACAGAATGAGTGATAGAGAACAGAATGAGTGATAGAGAACAGAATGAGTGATAGAGAACAGAATGAGTGATAGAGAACAGAATGAGTGATAGAGAACAGAATGAGTGATAGAGAACAGAATGAGTGATAGAGAACAGAATGAGTGATAGAGAACAGAATGAGTGATAGAGAACAGAATGAGTGATAGAGAACAGAATGAGTGATAGAGAACAGAATGAGTGATAGAGAACAGAATGAGTGATAGAGAACAGAATGAGTGATAGAGAACAGAATGAGTGATAGAGAACAGAATGAGTGATAGAGAACAGAATGAGTGATAGAGAACAGAATGAGTGATAGAGAACAGAATGAGTGATAGAGAACAGAATGAGTGATAGAGAACAGAATGAGTGATAGAGAACAGAATGAGTGATAGAGAACAGAATGAGTGATAGAGAACAGAATGAGTGATAGAGAACAGAATGAGTGATAGAGAACAGAATGAGTGATAGAGAACAGAATGAGTGATAGAGAACAGAATGAGTGATAGAGAACAGAATGAGTGATAGAGAACAGAATGAGTGATAGAGAGAGCCATGTAATGCAAATTAGGTTGTGTACTCTTGTGATGTCTCATGTATAACACTTTGAGCCTCATGCATCACAGAGGTATTCAGCCCATCAGAAATGCACTTATTATTATTATTGTTAAGAAAATCTCCTCTTGGTATTGCTACACAGGAAAGGGGGTATGACTGACCAGATGAGGATTTGTTGTAAGTAAGCTACAGGTATCAATATATAAATTGATGCTTACCTGTTAACTGTTTTCAGCATTTTGCCTAAATCAATATATAAATTGATGCTTACCTGTTAACTGTTTTCAGCATTTTGCCTAAATCAATATATAAATTGATGCTTACCTGTTAACTGTTTTCAGCATTTTGCCTAAATCAATATATAAATTGATGCTTACCTGTTAACTGTTTTCAGCATTTTGCCTAAATCAATATATAAATTGATGCTTACCTGTTAACTGTTTTCAGAATTTTGCCTAAAGCATTTTCTGCCACTCCTTTATCTTTCTGACTTTCAAAACTCCAAACTGTTCTCAAAAACTCAGTGATTGAAAAAACTTTGCATTTTCATGACCAAATCTTGATCTTTGTCATCCAAAGATATAGGTGTTTTCACAGAAGGAGAGAGAGAGAGAGAGAGAGAGAGAGAGAGAGAGAGAGAGAGAGAGAGAGAGAGAGAGAGAGAGAGAGAGAGAGAGAGAGACAGACAGACAGACAGACAGACAGACAGACAGACAGACAGAGACAGAGAACGAATGAACAAATTATTTTATTATGATGGTAGAAAGAGAGAGAAAGACTAGAGACAGTCAGAGACAGAGATAGCAAGATGGTGACACAGATAGAGAATGTGTATGTGTGTGGTGAATGCATGTAAGTGCATGTGTGTGTGTGTGTGTGGGGGGGGGGGGGGGGGGGGTTGTGCATATGTGCACGAGTATGCATGTGTTTTTGCATGACTTGAATTAATGACCATGTACAGATTTCTAATCAAAAACCAAAAAGTAAATGACAGTAACCTCTACTTTGGTAAGAGGCTCCAAATTCTGTATCTTGGCGATCCGGCAGTGGGTCATGTCAAGGTCCTGCCAATGAAAACAATGACACAGTGATTATGTTCAACACAGGATATTTCACACTGAAAAGCTGAATCACACCATTTTTACCACTGTGCACCTGTGGTGTACCCAGCACTCACAGAAATCACACAGTCCACAGACAGGGATCTGTAAACACAATGCAGTAGTCTTCCCCAATGCCCTTGGCTAAATTAGCATTATCTATCTATCTATCTGTATTCCTAGTTGTAGCAGACAGATATTAAAATGCACCATGCCTAACAGCACAGACTGGGTGTTGCTGCAGCCTTACCCATGGAGGCAAGGTGACCCAAAGTTCCCCTGGAGTTGGAGGGTCAAAACAGTGGTATCCAAAGTGTGTGTGTGCACGTGTGTGTGTGTGCATGCGTGTGTGTGTGTGTGTGTGTGTGTGTGTTGTGTTGTGTTGTGTTGTGTTGTGTTGTGTTGTGTGTGTGTGTATGTGTGTGTGTGTGTATGTATGTGCACACACATGTGTGCACGTTCACACATGTGTCTCTGTGCATATATGTATATATATATATGACCCATTCTAAAAACCTGAACTGGACTCGTGGTCTCATGTTTACCCACGCTAAAAGTAAACCTACGATTATGCTATGCATCTCAATTTTGTTTTATTATGTTGTTCATTCAATAAACAAGTAATTATATGATAACCATGTGTTTGTTACTTGAGCAAAAGTGTGGTTTATTTGTGTGAATGAATGAATGAATGAATGAAAATTTATATATAGCACATAAAAAAACTTCCACACAAAACCTTGCATGTTCACAGCGCTGAAATGAACTGAAAGTTGTGTAATTAACACTCCGTGTGAAAATGTGACACTGGCACCAATGTTTAAATGAACTTAAAGTGACTCGCCACTACCGAGTTCTACAAAAACTAAATTGTTTAATGGTTAAATAATACTTTTATTCTTCATCCTATTAATAAAATAAAAAAAGTGGAAACTTTTTATGTGTTATTTATATTATGGAGTACTGAATATCGGCGATTGGTCATGATGTGTTCCATCATCGGTCAGAATATTTTTAAAAAGCTCAACTCGGCTTACAAATGTAAGTCCATCAATGTGGTTGTCTTTACAGCAGGAATAGTCTGCACTGTTTACTTCAACTGTTTTAAGGTTTATTTAGTTTTACTCTCCATGTTTTGATTTCAACGATAGTGTCTTGTCATTTCATCATGCCCAATCAAATCTGAAACCTAAATGAACTACTGAATGCAGCAATATGTTCCAATTCTAGTTTTGTAGTACCAGGTGATCCGGAAGTAGTCAGCTTTGTTTTGATGTAAAAAATGGTGAAAGCCAGGCATGGTTAGTGATTTACTTTTCTTGTCATCAACAAAACACATCCAAACATTACGTCATGTCCAATCACATTTACTGCTATTAGTGACTAAATCATGGCTCATTTCCATGTATGAAATGATCGATCTGGCAACAATGTAGTCCACATAGAAGGCCGATAGTTTTGGTTCAAATTTGAAGACGAGTTCAGTGACAAAAAGCTAATTCTTGTCATAATCACAACCAAGCACATGGTCAGCTTTACCAAATTAGGACTGCGATTTCATCATGATGCTTCTTTAATTAAAATGCTTATTGTAATTGTGAAACACCAATCTTGTTTCAGCTTTTCAAACAGAATTTGGCGACTTCGTTTTTAGAAATGGAAAAAATAAGTATAATAGTAATACAGTAATAGTTTTTAGCACCCTGCTATATCTGTCATGCTTGTATGATACTGCTGTGTTTTTTATGTCAAGAAGTTTTGACTACATCAAAGTAGAAACAAATCAAATGTAAAAAATGTATCACATAATAGACTGTTTTGACATTTTTGATCAGACATGATGATGATAAAAAAAATCTTAATATCTGATACTACTGAATTTTCTGCATTTTTTTCCTGGTTGTTATACTGCATATAAAATAAACAGAATTTGTACCATGTATAAGCTGTGTTTGTTAATTACTGTCAATATTTTGTTTAATGTAAAGCACAAATAATTAAAGGACTTTTGTTGGACGTTACTGATGACATGACATTTTCATTCAAAATCAATGGAAAAAATTCATTTATGAGATAAGTCTTATTTCAGCTGGTGACAGCAACACACACCTTTCAATTAATGTATATTTAACAACATATGCTGTTTGTTTGACTACTTTTCATGTCATCAGTCACATCTGATCAAGGTAGGCAGTTTCAATAAAATCGCCTTCAACATCAACAATTGCCCACAAACTATTTTCTAGCTCTTATATTTAGAAAATATAAAAGTTAGACAACCCACTAATACTAAGATTTCCATATATATATTATTGATTTATTCCCTCTTGTGTCATACTTCACAGATGACGTTCTGAGAATGGGTCATATATATATGTATATAAAAGTGCCAAGAGGTGTGCAAGGAAAGTGGACAGAAGGGGTTGATTTAAAAAAAAAAAAAATGTCAGTATGAGATATGCATTTTTTGGAAGGACAGATAGTAAGTCATGTTTGTGTAAAAGGACTAAACAATAATGTCAGTAGTTTTTGCACAGAAGTGGAAAAACATACGTCCTTGACAGTATGACGGACATCAGCGATTACAACACAAACACCTCACTCTGCAGCAACTTGGCTACTATGGTGCTCAGAATTGTACATTACATGAATGTTGTGAGCTCTATGCATATGGTCATGTCATCAAAATGTGATCCTTGCCACTGACCTATGCATGGCAGAGGTCATTTGTTGGAATAGCTGACGTTTGTCATCATGTAATTTTTCTTCTTTTTTCTAACACAACTTTTCACACTTTCAGCCAAACAGGATGTCAACAGAGAACACAATATAAACAAAGAGGGTATTTTCAGATGAAAATATTTAATGTACATGTTTGTATGCCTTTTTTTTTCCCCACCAGGCCAAAAGAAAGTATGACGCACATCAGTATTACAACAACATTTTCCTTTTCAAGCAAACAAAAACACTAACACTAACAGGACTACATTGTAGATTACTTCAAACATTAAGCTATGCAGCATCAACACAAAATCAGTGATTCTGAATAAAAATATTTGACAACAATATCTCGTTTTCTTTACATCAAGCAAAATCTAACATATGACGCATGTCATTCTTACATTTTTTCTTTCAGAAGGAAACAAAAACGAAAATAAAAACAGAGACATTACAAATCACTTCCAGAATCAATTTAGGATCACTGTTACATGTACAGTCATTTTATATTATAATATGTACATGCCTTTTCCACTTTAAAGGACAAGTCCAAGGTTAGGGGTGATTTTTGACACAATTTCCATTATAGCTCGCTGAGAATGATGATGTAGGTGAAACTGTGATCTGAGGGTTATAAATGCACAAAAAAAGGCATTTTCTGTCGTACCGAAAGTGTCACCATGATGCCCAAATCACGTGACCACATGCCTACTACGTCACTATGGGGAGTCGCTGCAAAATGGCCAACTTGAGCTCCAAAGATGAAACTGATACTTTGCCTGAGAGACCCACAAAGATACAGCCATATCAGTTTGAGCCTGTCAGGCAGGATTTTGAAAGAGTACTGGAACATTGTGTCAGTTTCGAAGCAAACCCCATGCGGTATTCCATGGGGTTTGCGAAATCGCACTCACTGAAGTGCTCGCTACACAAATGGGTGTGATGCGGTGCAGCAAGAAAGTCAGCTTGTTTGAATTGTATAAATTCAATCCACTTTCGCCTCACTGTGGGTCAATTGCGTGGGAGCTAGTGCATTGTTATACCTGGGGTCATCTGCGAATTGTTACAGTTTGCGGCAACACAGTAGGCCGGCATAGTTAACTTTTTTGTTGACCACACACATACACAGTTTACTGAAGAATCTAAGATGGCAACTGCACTGACTCCCCAGACTGACATCACTTCCGGGAAAGTCACGTGACTGATGGAGAACCTGAGACTGTAGTCTCGGCCAGCCTACAGAAAATTAAACCCCAATTAAACATTTAAAAAAAAAAATCTTTTATTTCATTAAATCTGAAACTAGTGACTCATTTGTCAATCATTAGTGACTCATTTGTCAATCATTTCGATGGTCATTTTGCATACTTAAAAACCTTGGACTTTTACTTTAAACTGAACAAGAACAAGATTATGACATTTAGTTAGCAACTGGATTTTAATGTCCTGTCAACCACACAGGGTCCCTTCAGGAAGTCAGGTTATTTCTTGCTCTTTGATCTGCAGCTTTCTTGGACTCTTTGTCATCCATGAGTGCTCTGCTGCTCTCTCTTGCATCGTCAAATTTAGGTACCACATGTGGAAAGCGTGTCTTTGTCATGGTGCCTGAAATACAAAATAATGGCATCAGTATCAAATTGTACCCTGGATCAAAACAATTTGTAGAAAACAGAAAAAGAGAATGTTGTATTATCAAGTGACAGTAAGGCCCACTGTCAAAAGTATATAGATGCATGTCATGAGATGGATGGACATAAAAACACTGTAAAAAATGTCTGCAGGTCATGAGATGGATGGACACAAAAACTGTCAAAAGTGTCTGCAGGTCATAAGATGGATGGACACAAACACTGTCAAAAGTGTCTGCAGGTCATAAGATGGATGAACACAAACTGCCAAAAGTGTGCAGGTTATTAGATGGATGAACACACTTGTCAAATGTGTTTGCAGGTCATGAGATGGCTGGACACAAACACTGTCAAATGTGTTTGCAGGTCATGAGATGGCTGGACACACTGTCAAAAGTGTTTGCAGGTCATGAGATGGCTGGACACAAACACTGTCAAATGTGTCTGCAGGTCATGAGATGGATGATCACAAACATTGTCAAGTGTTTGCAGGTCATGAGATGGATGAAGACAAACTGTCAAAAGTGTTTGCAGGTCATGAGACGGATGAACACAAACATTGTCAAAAGTGTCTGCAGGTCATGAGATGGATGGACACAAACACTGTCAAAAGTGTCGGAGGTCATGAGATGGATGAACACAAACACTGTCAAAGGTGTCTGCAGGTCATGAGATGGATGAACACATTGTCAAAAGTGTCTGCAGGTCATGAGATCAGAGATGGCTGACAAACACACAGTCAATTGTAATAAGTAACAGTACTGTCATGAGATGGATCAACACAAACACTGTCATAGTGTCAAACGTGTCTGCAGGTGATGAGATGGATGAACACAAACACTGTCAAATGTGTCTGCAAGTCATGAGGTGGATGGACACATTGTCAAAAGTGCAGGTCATGAGATGGATGGACACAAACACTGTCAAATGTCTGCAGGTCATGAGATGGATGGACAAAAATACAGATGTCAGAGCCCCCCATCCCCACCCCCACCCCACATCAAATTAAAGGGAAAAATGCTGCTACATTGTTGGTTATATTTGAGCTGTGAATCATTGACTGAACGAAACCTGAACTCAAATGCAGTATATCTGGCTAATCCATATTTCCCATGTAACTGTGATGTAAAACAACAGCCTTCACTATTCTCACCCATAAACACTACTAACTGGCATCCTAATTCAAAAGAAGCCACATAAAGGCAAATTAACCAGTAATGCAATCATTTATAAGAGATCAGAAATAACAAGCAAACAAGCAACAACAAGATGATAAGATTGGTTCCTGTTGGTGTATCGCACTTGTGACTAGTGCGCATCGAGATAAGAGCAAAGTCAGTCATTGTCCAAACTTTTCCTGAGTAAATTCGACCAGTTCACGCACAATAGCTTTTAAATTGTGGTATCCTGTAATCATGATTAGGCACATCAGTTTTACACAGTACTGGCATGTAGTAACGAGTGCCTTGTACATTCTTATCACACCAACAGAATGAACTTCCTACCCTGAGACATGAACTAAACTGCAGTTAATGCATCAACGTATATTGCTTGCAAAGGAATATATGAATCAAAGACTGATTACAACTGTAGATCAACAAAACTGGGTGAAAATGATGACAAACATTGTTTGATGACAAACATCAGCATAAAAAAAAAATCCACGTACCTGTTTTCTGCAACAAATGCTGCAGCGTCAACTCCACATGGACATGCAGTGAGGAGGAAGTGACATATAATAGCCCGGATGTAAAGTAAAAGCAAAAATGTTTAGTTTTTTTCCAAAGTGATTTTATTTGGTATTATTTACCGCAATATTGGAACGTGGCACAAATTCCTTTGTAAAAAGTCAAGTGCATTTTCGATGGTAAAAATCAATAGTGTTCCCACAGTGCAACACTCAGGTCATGTGAATGGCATCAACATCCGGCCTGTTCAAAGCTTTGCAGATGATTTTTAGCAACCGACACTTTTGATCGAAATATTACACTATGACCGACGTCCGTCATCATGATCTTTCAAAAATGATCATGAACACAAATTAAATATTTGTCTCTTAATGTTTACTGAATTATGTAAAGGGATGCTTCTTTCATAATCCTTCATGAAATTAAACTTGTTTGTGTATTGTGCACATGTCCATAATCATCGAAAGAAGTCAGTCACTGTTAGCAGTGTTACATTGTCCATTTTAATGAGCCCAATTTCAGAGCTTAAATCACCTTCTCATGCAATTATCTCCATATGTGCTTCAGAATAAATGTTTATATTGTGTCCACTTTTTTTTTTTTGAGGGGGGGGGGGGGGGGGGCCCATTTCTAAATGCTCTCTAAATGTAACACCAACACAACTGGATCAGATTTTATTGACTGTTAAAATTTTCACCCATGATTTGCGCACCTTTTGGCACTTAGTCAAAATAATAGACTGTTACAGTTATATGAGCGTGTGCCAAAAGGTGCTGCTTAGAAGGTGGACATTAGAGTGAAAAATAAAAGGTGCTGCTTAGAAGGTGGACATTAGAGTGAAAAATAAAAGCAGAAAAGTCATTTAGCAAGTAACACCATTTAAAAGGTAAAGTCTTTTTTATATACATTTCAGGTCTGAAAAAGATAACTTGATGAAGCGAGTCTGAGAAAAAGACATTTAAAGACGGACACCTGAATCTGTTGGATGCAACAATGTTTATTTTGATTTAATCTTTGAATTTAATGATTGCTATCAATCTGTGGGGAAAATAAACATCCATCATTTATAACAAGACAGTAAAAATTAAACTGACTCAATTCACTTTTTATTTCATATTCAAAATCATAACAATGATGTTATGTCCCGTGTTACATCCAACACACTGCCACCTTACTTTTTTTAATAAAATGAAAATGAAACAACACTCAATCAAAAATAGGATGTGTTTATTAGAATTTATTAAGCATCATTGTTTCCATGACTGCAGCATGAAATAAGGTCATCAATGACATTTTTTGACATTTTATCTGTTGGATGTAACCATTATTGGATGGACATAACATTTCCCGTGCTCACAATATACAGCTTATAAAATAACAGTGATGATTTCCCTACACTGCAACAAAATGTTACCAGCTGATTTAGTAGTGGTTCTAATGACTGCAACACTAAACAAGTTGCTTGTAATTTTGTCAAAGGCCCTTTTTAAGCATTTTATCTATTGGATGTAACAACTCTATGGTGGACACAACACTTCCTTGGTAAAGTTTGTAAACTTTCCTTTCCTGTAAAACATATGCACAGCTAATAAAATCACTTAGTTTTCCTACATCTGACACATTGCTGTAAATACTGAACAAGGCTGAAACCACTATTTAAAGTATTGCACTGTCGGATGCCACACGTATCAGAGGACACATTGGAATATGTAACACTGGACAGTCAGTATGTGACTTAGAAAGCCAAGTTGTCATTATTATTCTTTCATTGACAAAATAGAAAACCATGTGAATTACAAATGTACATTCACCCTATACCCTATTGTTAACAGAAGGTAAAATTCAATTACCAAAGGCATTGATTTGGCATTCAAGTCTCACTACCTGGAATAACAATTGTAACACATTGTAAGTACCCAGAAACAGTAATGCAAAATCTGGAAACTGATGACAAAGCATAGAGAATTTCCCATGTTAACACTAATTCTTCCCATCCTAATAAATTTAAAAGATTTGTTTTCAGTGAGTTGGCAGTTCAGCACTGAGACATATCTTTATTTCTCTGCTGTTCCTAAGTACTGCAGTGCTTCCCAGGATGAATCTGGCTTCATGCTCCACTAATGTTGTCCCTGCTGTGTCATGAAAAACACTTGCTCTTCCCTTTTGGAGCATCAACCTCTTTAGCCTGAAAAGAAACATGCATGTGTACAAAATAAGGCAATATAACAACTGTTTTTGAGGATATGTCTCCATATTTATAGGTATGCAACTCTGGAGACGTACATGCATATAAGATAACGTGTGTGTCTGCATGTGCACATGTGTGTGTTTTGACTTTCCCAGTATATATATCCATCTATGATCTATATCAGACATTAGGTAATATTACTTATATATATATAGCACTGTAGTTGAAACATAATAACACAAATACCAGGTTACCCTCTCCTTTTTTAAATTTCTGTTCATTTGGTCTTTTCTCCCTACTAACTCCCACCCCCACCCCACATTGTGCCACAGTGTATTGTATTTTGTGTTGTATGAATTTTCTGTCTTCATGTTGCATATTTATAGTGAATTGTCACAATAATTCTACTTTATATGCTGCACTGTATTGTATTTGTATTGCAATGCACATATAAAACTACATCGGTTAAGAAATTATATTCTGGCTTTCACTAGTTTCAGCACACACTTTACAATGCATCTGTCCTGCTAGAAATAGAATCAAAACAACAATAACAATATACTTTATTCATCCCAGGGAAATGGGAAGGCCTGGGAAGATTTTTTTTTTTAAATCATCTCCCTAATCACAATATTAATGTCATGGTAATGCTTCTTTTCTTTTTTCTTTTTGTTGTTGTTGTTGAATGTTTGTACAATTTGTATAAATAGATCATTGATGGCTAGGCATTTTTTTTTTACTCTTAGTTCACATCAGAGACGGCAATAATAAACCTGTAGAGTTGCAGAAGTGTACTGGGGAGTAAGAATTTGTGTCATGGCATCATGCTGTTCCGATCGACTGAACAAATGAAAAAAATGCTGTCCGACAGCGGCAAATCAACTCCGAAACGTGTGCCGTCATAAACACAGGTGTTTTTGCCATTATGAAGTAAACAATTGAATGTATACATTTTTCTCTTTCAGTTGAAACACTAAGAAAAAATCAGTTCGTTTGATTGAAACTTGGACATTACTGTTCAAAAATCGGTCACTTGTGATCGAAACACTGACCTTGTGTCATCCGAAAAACAGCTGGCTAACAAACAAAGACATCACTTGGAATTTGCGCACTGCCTACCGAAACCTGTTTAATAATGGTCACTTCGCTTACAATTACAAATGAAAATGCCAAAATAACATTGTATCAATGAAAAGTAACCATTTAATCTGTCGGATGCAACATCATATTTTGATCGAAACTGTAAAAAGGTACATGACCCAAATCGAAAATTCACTCACCGCTCCTTGTTGGCACCATGTTGGAAGAGAAAGTAGGCGCAAAGCACTGTGGATAAACATGGCCATGCTTTGTGCAAAAAGACCGCAGTCACAAAATCGACGTTTATCCCCAGGATTGGCCAAAAAAAAATGATCGTTTACGGACTGACAATATAAAAATTTGAAAATTTTAACTTGAAAAAATTAACGGAATCCAATGTATGAATCCAAAGTATTATCACTATTTCGACTAAACACTGATTTTAGCAACAGCTTCTTTGTTTCACCACCCACAAGTCTGCAGTGAATAGTAGCAGACAAACGTTTTCGTCAGCATCGGAACCAGACCCAATGCGTTTCGATCTAAATAAACATATGTAGCTCTGACTATATAAGATATTGTGTGTGTCTGCATGCGCACGTGTGTGTGTTTTTACTTTCCCCAGAATATATGTATACATCTATATCAGACATTAGGTAATATTACTAACATATATGTCTATATAGTACTGTAGTTGAAACATAACACAAATACCAGGTTACCCTCTCCTTTTTAAAATTTCTGTTCATTTGGTCTTTTCTCCCTACTAACTTCCCTACATTGTGCCACAGTGTATTGTATTTTGTGTTGTATGAATTTTTTGTCTTCATGTTGCATATTTATAGTGAATTGTCACAAGAATTTTATTTTACATGCTGCACTGTATTGTATTTGTACTGCAGTGCACATATAAAACTACATCAGTTAAGAAATTATATTCTGGCTTTCACTAGTTTCAGCACATACTTTAAAATGCATCTGTCCTGCTAGAAATAGAATCAAAACAACAATATTCAATAACAATATACTTTATTCATCCCAGGGAAATGGGAAGGCCTGGGAAGAAAAAAAAGAGAAAAAAATCATCTCCCTAATCACAATGTTAATGTCATGGTAATGCTTCTTTTCTTTTTGTTGTTGTTGTGTGTTTGTATAATTTGTATAAATTGGTATAAATAGATAATTTACGGCTATGCCTTTTTTTCAACTCTTAGTTCACATCAGAGACGGCAATAATAAACCTGTAGAGTTGCAGAAGTGTACTGAGGAGTAAGAGTTTGTGTCATGGCATTCCGATCGACTGAATAAATGAAAAAAAAGCTGTCCAACAGCGGCAAATCAACTCCGAAACGTGAGTCGTCGTAAACACGGGTATTTTCGCCATTACAAAGTAAACACTTGAACGTATACGTTTTTCTCTTTCAGTCGAAACACTAAGAAAAAACTAGTTCCCTCGATCGAAACTTGGACATTATTGTGCAAAAATCGTTCACTCGCGATCGAAACACTGACCTACTGTAACGTTGTGTCATCCGAGAAACAGCTGGCTATCGAACAAAGTCATCACTTTGAATTTGCACACTGCCGACCGAAACCTGTTTAATAATGGTCACTTCGCTTACAATTACGAATGAAAATGCAAAAATAACGTTGTATCAATGAAAAGTAACAATTTAATCTGTCTGACGCAACATCACATTTCGATCAAAACTGTAAAAAGGTACATGACCCAAATCGAAAATTCACTCACCGTTCCTTGTTGGCACCATGCTGGAAGAGAAAGTAGGCACAAAGCACTGTGGGTAAACATGGCTGCACTTTGTGCAAAAAGACCGCGGTCACAAAATCGACGTTTATCCCCAGGATCGCAATTTTTCGATCGTAACGGCCTGACAAAATAAAAACTTGAAATTTTAAACTTGATTTTTTTTTATTACGAACGGAATCCAACGCTTTTATTATCACTGATTTCGACTGAACACTGATTTTAGCAACACCTTCTTTGTTTCACCACCCACAAGTCAGCAGTGAATAGTAGCAGATGAACATTTTCGTCAGCATCGGAACCAGACCCAATGCGTTTCGATCAAAATAAGCTTATGTTTATTTCAGTTATTCAGATTTTACAAGTAGTTATGAGCCGTTTTCACAAGCATTGAAAAGCTTTAACCGTCTCCTGTCGGGCAGCAAAGGGAAAATTGCCTAAAGAAGAAAGATGCAAACAAAACGACAACTGAAGCGGTGCACCCAAAATGTCCACCCTTCCTTTGCTGATTTTCGGCCCGGACTTGGTGTAAATTTTTATATTTTACTAACTCAGAACTGACTTTGGGAGTCAAGTTTATCTTTCTTATCTCTTTGATGCATACTCTTTCAGATAAAGTTAGGTTTGTTCAGAGAAAACTTAAACCTGAAGAAGCATTTAGGACCAAAAAATGGATGGTCCTCGCCGAGCACCTTTTGGCACAGGCTCATATATGAGCCTGTGACAAAAGGTGCTCCCGCTTAACCCGGGTATGTTTGTATACTCCTATTTATTTTCGTCTTACTACAGTTACACGAAACTGTGGTTGCTTTTATTCAGTATGCATTGATGAGTAGTTAAAGTAAAAATTGGCAGCTTTGGTCACCAAGAGGAGGATTAAAAACAAAAATACTTGATGAAAATCGATGAAAAGCGGCTTCCGGAAAGTGGGACAACGTGGGTTGTTTGACTTCAGCTCAAAACAGCAACTAACCAGCTGAACTATTCTTCACAATTTGTACACCATTTGACTACTGAATAAATTAAATTTAGTATCCAGTCGAATTGCAAGCCATGCGTGACGTTTCATAACCAAAAAAACGAAATTGAAAATACACTGGCCGTTCGTAACGGACTGTGTCCAAATTTCCGATAAGTTTAAAGATCATCTGCTACCGTCCGCCATTGCATTCACTGCGGACCTTCGCTTCTCTTATTTGCATATCAATCGCGCACCGAAAGCAGTCGATGTTTTTACTGAGGGCATTTCTGTGTTTCTTTTTTTTTTACCCAGAAGTGAAAAATCTAAAACTTTGTCCATTTGTTACGAACGACCTTTTGCAAATTGTATCGACATCGCAAACATTTAATTACTGCTGACCGCTTCTAAAACTACCACTGGCCTTCCTGTTGACATCACATGGTCGCTTGTTGCTGACAATGGTTTCGACGAAGGGGTGGCGGTGAGTATTCTGACTGTGTCCAGTTATTTTGTTTTGTTACGAACGTCCTAAATGTTACGAACGACCCACATAATTGTCGAATTTCTGTCCTCATCATATATTTTCCCAAACAAATGCTTTCTTAGCCACTAGTAAGTGATATAAATGGCATTGGTAGTGTGCTTTAGTTACTTCATCGTATTATGGTGGGAAGGGGGCAATTTCAGATTGCAGACACAGTTTGTGACTGTGTCTGTGTTATGTGTGTCCAGATGTCTTTTGTTACGTTAGTCTGCAGTCTGTCTGTGTCTGTAATTATTGCTGATTTAGCTAAGTGGTCGATTTAAAAGTTGAAATGGCTCACAGCTTACCTTTCAAGTGGGGGAGATTTTCTTACAATTAAATTTATTATAAACATTTTCACTGCTCTTGTATAGATAAAGACCTTTGGTATGTAAGGGCACTTTAGGATTGTTACAGTCCAAAGTACATGTAGCATTTTTCTGTTTTCCGTTTTTACATACTGAAAAATTTAATACAGGTATCTGACTTAAAGATGCCATACTTTGTGACCTGATCACATTTTTAATGTGTTGTTGTTTTTCTTTTAGTTTTAGTAAGCATACATTAGATGATGTCTGTCCCTGGTATTCAAGTCTGTATTAAATTCTGTTACTTTGATAACTGTGGCAGGTTCTGGAAGTGTGCCAAGCAGAAAATCATGTATGGATCCAGTTCTTCACACACAAAAAGGAAGCATGTTCTTCAGGCTCTCACCACTGGACATATCTTATTGGGATTTCTTGATTGCAAACAGAAAAAAAGTTTCCCTGACACTGAGTGCAAAGTGAGGCAGCAGTTTTTCACTGACAGTAGGTAGGTCCAGCCAAATTTTGAAAAGCAAGCAATACAATCCATTAATATGTGATATTAAAGAGGGTCACAAGGCAAGTACACAAACCAAATTTCATTAATTTATCTATAATATTTTTTGAGATATCACCCTTCAAACAGTCATCATTTTAGGCGTTTTAGGCGCATTTTACAAAATGACATTTTTGTATGGCTCTAGCATAAAAAGTATTGATCACACATCCACCCAGCTTGTTTTGCACAGTGTCTGCACAACATAGACTAAACACAATTTTTTCAGTAGTCATCCTTACTCAAATTTTGGAGATGCAGAGTGCCAAAAATGGAAAAATCACTAATTTTGACATTGTCCAATCGCCAATCTTTGACAGTACCATGACAAGATCAAACATAACATGGGAATGGAAAGATGTACAACCATGATTCTGGTATCAATTGATTCTGCATTAATTAGACAATACAAATTCACAAGTCTAAAGAAGTACAAGCTAAATTTTACCTACAGAGGCAAGTTTCCATGAGAAAAAAGGTGCAAATATACCGCAAATCTTTGATGGTAATAGCATTAAAGCAAATCAAACTCTGGAATGGAAAGAGATACAGCCATGGTTCTGGTATCTGCAGATTCAGCATTAATCAGAGAAGGGAAATGCACAGCATATGGAAATTTAGGCAAATTTTAGATATATGTAGACTTGTTTGAATGAGGAAAAGAAGTTAAAAACTGCAGTCCAAGTGTGGCCTCATGGTAGATGTTGAGGCCTGCCTCACTTTCTAGGACCAATTCTCTCCTCAAGATGATGAAACTGATCATCCTCTGAAATCATTAACAAAGAAATATATAAACAAACAGGTAAAAAAGATTTATTTCAACATATACAGCACACTAACACTTAATACTCACCAATTAAATACACTTAATACTCACCAATTAAATCATCAAATTCTGAAGTTTAGTTGTAAATAACACTTACCTGACTTTGTGTGAATCATGCAGTAATAACTTGAGAAATAAATAAATCAGAAAGGTACAAACAGAAGGAAGCAGACAAGAACAAATTTTTCAGGTATCTGACTAATACTACCTATTGAAACAATCCCAGAAGCAAAAACCCGACTGGAGTCACTCTCGCCATTATTTGACAATACTTAAAAACAAAAAACTTCCCTACTTTAGTTTAGATAAAAGACCTGGATTATTAAGGAAAAGTAAACTAACAAAAATTGGAGTCCCACATCAATGACATTAAAAAAATTACTTGCTCAAAAATTTATTTAACGTTGCTCTGAGTATTTTATTTTCCCCACCCCCTACCACCCCCACATTTGATGTGGCTCTTCAAGTGTGTGTGTGTGTGTGTGTGTGTGTGTGTGTGTGTGTGTGTGTGTGTGTGTGTGTATGTGTGTGTATGTGTGTGTGTGTGTGATTATTTCTTTCATTTTGTTTCTCGTTCAGTTTTTCTTACTGACTTAGTTACTTCTGTCTTGTTACCATAGTGATAGTCTTGTTTTGTCAATCATGCTTGCAAAATGTTAAACAAAAACAAAAACTTGTCATTAGTACTCTTCTCTCTTCTTCTTTTTACCCCCCTCCCCCACCCCCCTTGTTATTATTATTATTATTATATGCAAAGATTGAAAGAATCATGTAATTTTTTAGCCAGTGTGCCAGGTCTTCCATGTGCACAAAAGGTGGAAGAGAAAGAAGGGGAAAAAACAAGAAATAAATTCGTCAGAAGCAAATACAATTCCAAATTCTCAATATAACATTAATTTTGGCTGGTGGCTCGCTTTTATTTTGTTTTGTCTAGATGAGCAGATCTACTGTAAAAGAAACATATGGGTTGTGACTGCATCGTCTGCTAGCTAAATAAGAGTTATTGTCCTTGACAAGAACAACAAATATATATTTTTTAAATCATTCACTTGCTAAATTTCCTTTAAAAAATGTTCACTGTTGAGAACGTACACCATACATCACGTTTTTGTCAATTCAGATTTACGGGGAAAGAAATTACTACTTTTACAGCGGTTTGCATTTCGGAGGAACTAAAGAGAAGATAACTCTGTAATGTTGTTCAAACTACGACCAGACCACAACGAATTTGCTTCAATTGCATTCAAAGAGATGTAAACAGCACAAAAATACAGTTATGGTTGTGTTGGAAACTCACTTAGTTATCGCTAAAATAAAAAACTTACCACGGTTTCTTTCCAGTTCCTCCAGGGTGAGCATCTTTTGCGCCGCTCGCGTAGTCGCAGACTTTAGCGATTGCGCAACTCGAACAGACAACAAAATCTATGGGGTCTCCAATTTCCGTTGCACGGGAACTTTTACAAGAACTCGCTTCCGGATCAAACGATACACCGTTTTAAAGAGCGAAAATTCGTCTTTCCAGTGATACCAAATTCAATATGGTGCATTCAAACTTTCTTGGTGTAAATTTAAGGTAAAAATGAACGTATTTTTCAACTCAATTTTTGCTGAAGTCGAAAACGAAGAATTTTAACGAATTTTATAATGGATAAATCTATGGGAATTCCTCTTTCTAAAAAGTATAACTTCATGTCTGTACGTTTTTCTTGTAAAAGTTCCCAACCGTTTTCCGAACGCAACCGTTTTCCGACCTCGCTCATCTGACTTTCGACGTCAGAACCATGCTCGGTTTCCGACCGCTTGGTGTGTTCATTAAAACTTCTTCCAAACTCACAATACATCATTCACGCACAAAATAATGGCATCAACAGGACGTAAAAAGATCGTTTTTTGCGTGACAGTAGTTTTTATTGACAAACTGCACAGAACAAGGCAAATATGACAAGTTGAAAATGAGCAATATTTGCCTCGCGACGACCATGTTACCCAGCGCTAAAGAGAGGCTGGTCCTACCTACTGACAGTGATTGACAGACAGGTTTAGTTTGAAAGGATGTCGTTTTTTGTGTGTGTGTTTTTGTTTGTTTTTGTTTTGTTTTTCTTATAAATTGTCCTAAAGTTTTAATGTGACCTGCATGTTCAGAAAGTCGCTCCTTTAACCTGTCATATCATACTGTTATTGTGCCTAGATTCACTACAGTTGTGTACTGTTTGTTCAGTCTGGGTGAAATAGTATCTTGGTTTTCATAGACTGTGTCCACTGCCACAGTGTTACGTTCGTCCACTTAAACAAGTTGGAATGTGTGAATATGCCTCCTGCCTTGCATTTTTTTTGCATTTATCATTACAGTGTATACTATGAAATAAAGTGTTCCTTGTTTGAAAACTTTACTGAAGTTGTTCTGTGTTTGAAATGATTATTTGTAGCACTAGATTCTTGAGCGCAAAATTTGGACACAATGATTACATAATACTTACATTTAAAGCAGAATTTGTTTGTCCTGCCTGCTCTGATTTTATTACTAGCAGCTACTTAAATGCACCAGAAGCATTAAAATTGCATACAAATGGTTTTTCTCTGTATTATTATGACATTCACTGTGTCCATTGTTACAAACGTCCACACCTGACCCGACCCCAGTTTTGATGCCATACAGCACACACTTGGATCAAAACCATTTTTTGATGATGGAAATAGTTACTTGAAACATACCACTTTCTAATGGTAAGACTGAAAACAGCTTACTGGGAGTTTGATTTTGAGGTAGTGTGTCCCACTTTAGATCACGACCTTTTGTCACAGGCTCATATATATGCATGTGTGTGTGCATGTGTGTGCGTTTGTTCCTGTGTGCATGCATGCATGTGTGTGTGTGCATGTGTTTATGTGGTGCTTGCTGTTTGGTATGTTCCAACAAGTCTCACCAGCACATCTGGATCCTCAATGATTAACTCCTCTGCAGCTTCTTCGTCTGGTTCTGCTGACTCCATCACAGCTGCTGGCGTGACCAACTGAATGTCTGCTGACAGCTTTCCATTCTGACCCACAGCTTCCTCTTGTGCTGCTCCTCCCCGTCCCTCCATTGCCCCATCTTGATTCGACATCTTGGTAGCCAACCTGGAGAAGGAGGCCAGGGAAAAAATGGTTTGGAAGTGAAGGTTATGAAGGTTATGCTGCAGTGTTACAAGCAAGTAAGTAACTTAGTATTTTATGCTTCAGTGTTACAAAAAATGAAAAACAAAACAAACAAACAAATACAACCTGACTCAAATACATTTATTAACCCAAGCTCAAGGTTCATGCAGATTTTTTAAGACATTAATTCAACAACTTTCATGAGCCTGCTTTTTCCTTTTCAAAATTTAATACAGCAACCAAGAACAACAACCCTCCCTCCCCCCCCCCCAAAAAAAAAAAAAAAACTGATCCCCTGAAACAACTCTGCCTTTACAGTTTAAAAACAAAACAAAACAAAAAACTCTGCCTACATGTATGAGTAGGATCAGGAGTAGGAAGAGTGCAGTTGATAGTATAATATCCTGTCATGGATGAGTGATTTTAAACAGGAATCCTCACGGTATAGTGTATGCCAGCTGATGTATTGCATGTCACGACACAACCATGCACCCATCCCATAATGCTGGCATTGATGTA
>OY757555.1:16389479-16391459 GCA_963584105.1 Alviniconcha strummeri
CCTGGGTATTGGAAGCAGTTCCATGTGGAGAGTAGCCTCTCTTGATTCTCGCGTGGCGTGATTTGCTATTTGTCAGCTCTCCGACTTATTTTGGTTGTACACAAACACAAAAGCTTCAGGCGTAGCAGCGCTTCACCACAGAGAGTAAACCGCAGGTGAGTCAAAATCGATGCTTGAATGCCTGTTTAGTTTTGCCAGGTAGTAATTGTACAGCAGTAATGTGCTGATCTGAAAATAACAGCCTTTGGAATTAGACGAGCAGCGGAGAGAGATCATGCACACAGTCTGAACGTTCCGTGCAAGGTCGATCGTTTCGTTTTCTGGGCTCCTGCATAATTGTATGACTGTGAGCTAGCTGACTTCAAGGGTGAGGAGGATAATTTATCCGAAAGCGTATCTGGCAGATAATGAGATTTGTTATGTGTGAGTTTTGCGAACAGACGAAGATTAAATGCAGGCTAGAAGAGAAACAATTTTCCCTTTTACTTGTTGGTCGTGCTGTCTGTCACCTTGATTAGTTGATTCGTGCAGCGTTGTTGCCCTGGCCACTCGGGTCATATAAGCAATGAAGCCGGCAGATGAGAGCTGAGTTGACACTGCACGACGAACTCACTGGTAGTGGTAGAACTCACTGGTTTGGGAGTCAGACACATAACTTGACCTGCCAGGATGAAAACCGATCGTTTCAGTCTTTCATGAATGCTCCATGCTGCTTGATCTATTTAATTTAGTACACATGTTATTGTTATTATGTGATAGTTCACTCATCATTTAAACTTGTATGTGATGCTTGTATTTTGCCTTTGGTCAGTAACTTCAGCTTTTGAGTTTAATTTAAAAACAAAACAAACAAAAAACAGTGGGAACATAAATCTGTTATTCCACTGTTTCCAGATGTAACTAATGAAAACAGGCCAGGACAATAACAAATAGCACTAGTAACAATAATAGTATTAATCATATACAGTGAAATTATGACTTAGCAGGCAAATGTTTAAAACGTCTGTGAGTTGTAGCAAATACTAACATTAATATGATGATAATATAGCTTTTGAATTATATACTGGCTGTAAGTGTAGCTGTCTCACTCATTCAGAATTCAAGAGGAAAAAGGTCAGAGTAGGGTATGGGATAATAACAGTTTATTACCTCAGCAGTGTTCAACACATCAAACATCATGCCTGCATTTTACCTTTATTCAGTGTCTTTGTAAAAAGCATTTAACTTTTTGTTGAATTATGATTTATACAGTTTTTCTTTAAAGTAATATTGATGGCCAGAGCTGTCGTTATTTTGTTATCACATGTATAATTCTAGTCATTATAACTGTGCTTAGCTAGCGGCTGATGAGTGATATTCATACATAGTGACACATATGTCAACAAGCAAATAATATAAATTATAATATTACTTAAAGTATACCTGCCATTAGTATCTAAGCTAATAGTTACACCATGCTACATTAGATGTGTGGCTGTGTGTAGTTCTAACATAATTAATGACAGATTTGTTAGAATGTTACTGACTCTTGTTTGAAAACAGAGAAGAATAGGAACTGTTTAGCAGATCATGCTCAGAAAGAAATAAGGTTCCAGTGTTTAAGATGGAGTGCATTTTAACAACAACAACGAACTGCAACCATACAATTACACTGTTTATCACAGACAGGCCTGCAAAGTTAGACTGACATGTTTGCCCCAGATGGGTAAAATTAAAAAGGCCTCCAGGCAAGTCATGACCAAACACCAGTAGCACATCAGGAGAGTCCGCATTTTGTCTTGAATGTGATGATTTCTCTTAATTTGCAAGAGTTTTTGATCATCAGAGAAACAAAGCTGAGCAGTTTTGTTTTGTTACCATTTTAATTTGATTAAAACTGCATAAAATGCAGCATAGTGTCAAATGGACAAATGTTTTTTTTAACTTTTTGTAATAAAAATTTAGAGGAAAATCTCCAGCTAGGAATAATTCTGTTCCACT
>OY757555.1:16391659-16413842 GCA_963584105.1 Alviniconcha strummeri
CAAACGCGCACTATAAATTCGATGTGTGTAGCGCATGCACGGAAACCTGTGAACATGTGTGTGTGTCAGGTTACACATCCATCCTAATTTACACACATACAGTCTATGTGTGTGTGTGTGTGTGTGTGTGTGTGTGTGTGTGTGTGTGTGTGTGTGTGTGTGTGTTGTGGTGTGGTGTGGTGTGGTGTGTGTGTGTGTGTGTGTGTGTGTGTGTATGTGTGTGTGTGTGTGTGTGTGTGTGTGTGTGTGTGTGTGTGTGTGTGTGTGTGTTTGTGTGTGTGTGTGTGCAGGCGAGTCTATGAGTGCGCGGGTGTTGTGTTTCAGTGTGTGTCAGTTTCACTTCGCTTTGTAGTATGACTAAGTAATCCTATGTGTAGTAATGTATTATTTTATGCTATTGACTTTTGTGTGTGTATTTGTGCATTCCATTGCCTTTGCTTAATTAAACGACAAAGGACTTTGAGTCGCCGAACGCCCAATATAATTTTGATATTATTATAATTATTATTAATATCAGTTAGGCTATATGGTTACATTATGGCTCAAACATCGGGTAGATTTTCACATTTCGGTTCAACTGGTGAGGCCGCAGTAAGGAGTAAGTGTCGAACCTCATCAGAGAGATAGGTTAGGGTTGACCCGCCGCCCGCCCGCTTGTTATTTCTTCTCTGTTTTATCGATTCTGTGCAACTGATGCTTAGTCGGCGGTTGTCCACATTATTATTTTGCTGCAGACTATAGTCTTTTAGACTGTTGTGATTTGGTGGTGAGTTTACCATTAAGCTTGTCGGTAGTCCACCATTTTGATTTGTTAGGTCACAAACATTGCAATTATCAGTCATGTATTAAACTCCGTATATATAAATGTTTGTGTTAATCTCTCTCTCTCTCTCTCTCTCTCTCTCTCTCTCTCTCTCTCTCTCTCTCTCTCTCTCTCTCTCTCACACACACACACACACACACACACACACACACACACACACACACACACACACACACACACACACACACACACACACACACACACACACACACACACGCACTCACACACGCACGTATGCATGTGAGCAGCTCTCTGGGTACCTTTCACTTATACATTGTTGTTACTGATAGGCGGGAAGTATGGGGACCATAGTGAAAAATATGCAGTTAGATCTGCCTTCAACGCCCAGGCGTGTTTCTCTATAGCTGCTCTTTGCCTAACTTCTTTCGAAAAACAAATAAAGTTTGGTATAGTTTTTAAACATCTGCATCTGAAGATGTAGTACTTTGCCATCACCATTATTAGGTCAAGTACCTTGTCCGTTGTTACGTCGACTTTTATGCCAAAAATAACCAACTGCTCCGTGATATTGACAGAACATACATGAGGTGTATTCTTTGTGATCCATTCTAAAACGTGCTTCCAAAAGGCCTCGCTGTAAGTGCAGTCCCAGAGGAGGTGACTTATTGTTTCCTTTTCAGTTTTACAAAACGTACATCTGTCGGAGTCAATAACGTTTCTTTTATACAAATAGTTTTTTGTTGTTAGAACTCTGTGGAGTATTCTGTACTGGAACCATTTAAGTCTAGTGTCGTAAGCTGAATTCTTTAAACTTGAGTAAACAGCGGGCCAGTCTAGATCCAGAAAGGTGTTATTTCATTTTGCCACCGCTTTCGGCAGGAGCCTAATATTTTGACGCAGTATGTTTCGGATTGCTTTTGTTCCTTTCTTTTCAGATTGCAGGATTGCGTACGACTTTGCTTCCGTTGTATTTGCGATAGGTTCATCCTTTAGGTGGAGACTTTCTTTATAATTTTAATGGCTTATATCATCCCACAATATTACGAAAAGTTAATATCATTGCCAAACTTTGTGGTAAACCGACTATACTCTAGAAATTCAAAGTTCTCACCTGTTAACTGTCCAATTGTCCCAGTGCCTAGCCTTGAACAAACTTGTCTTGAGATAACCGTTCCGTTGATTTTGATTTTGTAGTGGAATAGGATTGGTTCTTGTAGAAATCTGGATATAGTTTGTGGGATTCACCTTTCTGAAAATCTTGTAAATGACGAAAAAAACGTCATGCCGAAAGGGATTTACAGCACTGCGCTTAGAAAATAAAAATCTGGATCCACTGCATTTCTGTAGGTCAAGATCTGGCACTTTTTTTTTATATCTGGCCCAAATCTGAAGAAGCTGAGTGTTTTCTTGATAAAAGACCATAATACTGAGTCAAATGCTTTTTCAAAGTCTATTAATAACAACATTTCAGGAATATTTCTTTTCTCGGTATAATGGATTATGCCATATAAGAGTCTGATATTTTCAGATATGTACCGACCATTGATAAACCCTGTCTGGTCACTATGAATGGTATTTGGCAAACCCCTTTTATTCTGTTTGCAATGCAGCCAGATACTATTATATATGACACATTTAATAGCGTGATTGGTTTCCCTTTTTTTAGAAACTGTTGCGGTTTGTCCCCCTTTGGTAGCAATGTAATTAGTCCTTCCTTTTGCGGAGAGGATAGGCTTTCTTTTCTGAAACTTTCGTTTATTGCATGTACGTTCCAGAAACTTAAAAAATTCAACTGTAAACCCGTTCCAGGTACTTCTTTATTCCATATAAAGGAACAATCAGGATCAGAATATTTATTGTCCCAGTACAAGTTTACAAGGAAATTTGTCTTACGACAGTAGGAGAAAGAATAAACAATAGACTAATATTTTAACACGGCTACGAAGGCAATTTTTTTTAATTTTTTTTTATAAAAAATAAAAACGAAACACACAACAGATTATTTTCACAGCCGTGAAAAGTAAATATTTACAAAAGCATCATATTAGTCTCTCTCTCTCTCTCTCTCTCTCTCTCTCTCTCTCTCTCTCTCTCTCTCTCTCTCTCTCTCTCTCTCTCTCTCTCTCTCTCTCTCTCTCTCACACACACACACACACACACACACACACACACACACACACACACACACACACACACACACACTAACACACAAACACGTGAGCACGCGCGCAACATCTTATTTTCACAGCATTAAGAAATAACTATTATGTGCACACAAGCTTACGTGTGTGTGTGTGTGTGTGTGTGTGTGTGTGTGTGTGTGTGTGTGTGTGTGTGTGTGTGTGGGCGCGCGCGCGCATGTGTGTGTGAATGTGTGTGTGTGTGTGTGTGTGTGTGTGTGTGTGTGTGTGTGTGTGTGTGTGTGTGGGCGCGCGCGCGCGTGTGTGTGTGAATGTGTGTGTGTGTGTGTGTGTGTGTGTGTGTGTGTGTGTGTGTGTGTGTGTGTGTGTGTGTGTGTGTGTGTGTGTGTGTGTGTGTGTGTGAATGTTTTACTTAAATGATTTATAGTGCGCATTTACTAAAATGATTCAGTCCGTCCAGATCTCAGTACACACGAAATCAGTGTCAGAACTTTGTAGTCGACATTGATTGGTTCTTGCTGTGCGAAAGTGAGATAAACGAGAGGGGTCTATTGCCAAATTAACTCACCGTCACCGACTGTGCGCCATCAGAGCATTGCTGTATTACTCACAGTCTCATTGTGAGATAAATTAAAGTCAAACGATTTCACACTTGTTTCAGAACGACCATCAGGCAATGTGAGTCATCATGCAGTCTCGTGACGTTTATGATATCGAAGGATTTAATGGGAGTACCGGAGACACACAGAGAGAGGGAGAGGGAGAGAGATGTTGAAGGGGTCTACAGCAGATGGAGGAAGGCCACGTTATGAAATTGCTTGGACGATTTATGTCCAGGCAACAAAGGAAAGTTCGTCTACTTTTAAAGATATTTCGAATCTGCTGAGGAGCAAGACCTATATCCCTTTCGGCGTTGCCATGCGCAAGGCTCGCGACGAGATCAAACCCAAGGCTCTGCCCCCTGCACAGCCTGCCTCTGCCGCAGTGGACAACTGCTGGTCGCGAGACCGCACAGCACCCTCCTCGCTCTCTACGGACATTGGAACTCCGGAAGTAGCAGCGACGGGAGGCACGGCCACCAGGGGGCCCAGCTGGAAGAACCCCATCAACCCACGCCCGGGACAGAGCTCTCAGGCAGCGGCGAGAGGCCCCGACGGGAAAACACAGTCTGTGGCAGAAGGAGGCCACTCTAAGGAAGTGGTCGCCCGACTCGCCTGCCTCGATCAGCTCACCCGCTGGGAACAACCCATCATCAGCCCGCTGGAGTCCAACCCTCCGACGACCCTGGAGTCACCTGACGGAGCGGAGGACACCCAGACGACTGAGGAAACTAAAGTGGAAGACGGCTCCAAAACCAACAAAAAGAGAAGGAGGAGGCGCAAGAAGAAGTCCACCAAAGGCGTGGAGAAACAGGCTGCCCTCCAGTACCAGCTGGTCCTAGAGCAGCAAAAGAACGAGTCTCTGGAGAAACGCCGAGTCCAAAACACCAAGGCCGACGGGTTGACGACGGAATTGACCAAGTTGCTGAATGAGTTCAAGGTCGACTTACAGCAGGAGACACAGTCCTTCGACGGTTTTCTCTGGAAACTGATGCTCGGTCTGATACAGGCCAAGCTGAGTGGGACTGCGCCCCCTTTCTGCGCACGCTCACGGCCCTGTACAACGGTATGACTCGTTCCCTCGACCTCTTGTTGGTTATGTCGGGTATGAGTTACTCGCTCGTAGATGGGAATTTGCCCGAGTCCATAGGTTGATGGATTCATAAGTGCAAACAACTGCGTCTTAACCCTGCCTTTTAACTTCACGTTTAATAGATTCAGGCTTTGTCAGTGGAACTGTCGTTCCATCAACGCCAGCCTAGATCAGCTTGTACAACATGTGTCAGGACATCAGTTTGAAGTCGTGTGTTTGCAGTACCTGGCCTGCCCCCCGGGTAACCTGCCCTGACTGGAAGGGTATTACTACCTGCCAGTCATCAATCCGGTCTCTCCGACGGGCAAGGTCATGGCCTGCATATACATCAGACACGACGTCCTCTTTAGCAACGCACCGAACACCGCAGGTCCTCCCAACGGATATACCTGTGGAGTGAAGGTTTGAGTCCAGGGGCAGTCGGACCTCACGGTCCTGAACTGCTACACCTCCAAGACATGCACTAGTTTCTACTGATTGACTGAGCTCGGAGGCAAGGGCAGATATCTAGCCACTCGAGACTTTAACGTCCGGGACAGCAGCTGGGAGCGGGATTACGATTCCTCATCGCCCTCACTCACCGCCCAGATAGACAACAGTGACTTCATCGTGTTGAACGATGGATCGTTCACCCGCATACCTGACCCTTCGAATCAGAGGCCGTCGGCTTCTGACCTGACCCTCGTGACTCCCGACACGGCCAGTGGTGCGGAGTGAGAAGTAGGAACAGATTCACTGTCGTCCGACCACCTGCCCATCACGGTCAGCTTCGTTTCTCAGCAGAGAAGGAGACTCCTGTTACCACCAGCAAGTTCAACTACGACTTGGCCAACTGGGACTTGTTCAGGAGTCTTCTGGGAGCTGCAGAGATCAACGTAGGCAAGGTTGACCTCGACGAAGTGAACTGACGATTAGTTCCTCCATTCTTGAAGCTGCCAGGGAAGCTATACCGATGACCGGTGGTAGGCTATCATGGTCGAATAGTAACCCTTGGTGGAACAAAGAATGCGAGGAGGCTGTCAGAGTCAAAAGGGTAATGTATAAACTCTAATCCAAAGACCAGAATGCTGAGACTCACGAGAGAATGAAAGCAGCCAACAGAGACTGCAACAAGATCATAGCACAGACCAAGAAGGATCACTGGATAGCCTTCTCGGATTCTACTTCGGCGGGGAAGTCGGACCAAGGATCTGTGTGGAAAAAGATCAGAAAAATGAAGCAACAGTGCATTGCTCCCGACTGTGACCTGCAATACGGCAGCACAAAGTACACCACGGCCCAGAGCAAAGCGGACGCTCTCGCGGAAACTTTCGCTGAGGCCAGTGACACCGACAGTCTCCCGGCGGATAGACAACAGTTCCGTCGAGAGATCGAGGCTACCTCTGCACACCCGGTGCCAGATGACAGTCTGGCGGTTAACACCCCACTGACCTGCACCGAGCTAAGACGAGCCTTGGCTTCCATCAAGAAAGTCAAAGTCTCCACTGGCGTGGACACCGTCTCGTATCGGATGCTGAAAGAGGCCCTCGAGTCGTTTCTGAATATCCCGCTAGAGTTCTTCAAAAGATGCTGGGATGGGGGCACAATTCCCGCTGGTTGGAAACACACCATTGTCGTCCCCATCCACAAACAAGGCAAACCGAGGAAGGAGCTCGGCAGTTATCGACCCATCTCCCCGACATCCCACCTAGGGCAATTGTATGAGAGGGTGATCAACAATCGACTGGAATGCCACTGTGAGTCAAAGAAAGTGTTCCCGTGTGCGAGGCCGGCTTCCGACGGGGACGGGGTGTCACAGACCACGTGGTGAAGCTGGAGAAGCACGTCGGGAGGGCAGTAGGGAGGAGAAAGGTCCTACTGACGTGCTTCTTTGACATCTCCCGTGCCTACGACCAGGTCTGGCACGCCAAACTGCTACAGAAACTCGACAAGATCGGAATTTCTGGCAACATGTACAACTACATCAGATCCTTCCTGAGCTACAGATGGATACAGGTCAGGTGGAAGGGAGCCACGTCGGCCACCAAATCAGTAAGTATGGGCGTTTCACCAGGATCGGTGATCGCCCCCCTGTTGTTCAACATTATGGTCCACGACGTGGACTCAGCAGTGAAAGGAAAGGTAGTGCTGACCATGTACGCCGACGACTTGGCGATATGGATGGACACCTACATCTGACGCTTCCGCACAGCCAGCCCGACTGTGAAGGACAACATGAAGCTTTTCCAGGAAGCTGGACTGTGAAGGACAACATGAAGCTTTTCCAGGAAGCTGGACTGTGAAGGACAACATGAAGCTTTTCCAGGAAGCTGGGGTGGTCCATTTTATACAGTTAAATGGATTCGCTCTCACTTCCCAGAAAATTGTGTTCGTCCCATTCCACACCATCACCTCTCAGAACACGGAGGTGCACATCAGGGTGAACGGGCAGAGCATCTTTGCATCGAATTACCTCGTGTACCTGGGTGTACACTTCACTCGCTGGGGGCGCATGAACGGCCAGGTTGTGCACAACGCGCGGAACGCCTCCCGAGCCTTCAACGTGATCAAGGTTCTGCTCAACCCTTGGCTCGCATCATGCATCGTCTGCGCGTGGGCGTTTGGAGATGCATGTTCGTACCAACGGAGTGTGAGTGTGGGAGGAGAGTCTCAATTCACGACACGTCATGTTCACCTGCACCGCATGCTCAGACTATTTCAAGCCCCTGACTGGGAAGCTACACAGCATGGGACTCCCCTTGTGTACAAAAAGCCTGGTAGTGTACGATCAGCGTGAAGGTTGGAGCCTCTTACGGGCTGCAGCCAGATTGGTCTACACCTGCCCACTGGCAGCCTACCTGTAGTATGCGGGACTACCGGCAATGTTCAACGCTTTCTCGCTGTCCGGGTTAATCACGGCGGCGGAGGAAGGGACGAAAGTCTCCGTGTTTCCTGCACCCAACTCTAGTCTGCCGGACCTGATACCGGCAACCACCGTAAGTGTATGCTTGCATACCCAAGTGTTTTTATCCGCCTGACTACAGTTCCCGTTTCTACTACAAGTGTTTTTAAAACGACCATGTGCGTCTTCGACGATTTTGACTGTACATACTTCGTGTTGTGTTCCGTTTGTATATATCACATGTAGTGCAGCCCACTGACATAGCCTTGGAAGGTTTTTATCTGCTGGTCGCTGACGTAATCCCTCACACACTTTTCCGCACTAACTCCCCAGCATCACAACAATGATTATCCTTTCAAACCTTTTAACAATCACACATACTACTCATCACACGCAAAACTCATTCTATTCATATGAACGACTTAATTAAAGCATATACACGGAGGACACTTTCAAATCATTCACAATACATCGTGACCTTTCAAAAACAATAGCAGACTATAATATGAAAAGAGGCGATGACCCAGTCACAGTAGTTAAAGAAAGTATGAAAGACACAGTTCCTCAAACACTATATGATAGCTCAACCACACGAGCTCACTCGGCTAGGAGCATTGGTGGAACCAGTAACAGCGACGACAGGAAACTGGTCCACGAAGTCCACTGACGAATTTGTCTTAAAAATAATCATCAGTGCATCTGCCAAGTCTTGTAAACTTGATCCCATTCCTACCACGCTTCTGTATGAAAACCTTAACATCCTCTTGCCACCACGAACATCATCAATACATCTCTTACCACCGACATTGTACCACGTGATCTGAAGACTGCTGTCGTCAAACCTCTATTGAAAAAGCCATCACTTGACAAAATCTTTTGAAAAACTACCCTCCCAGTCCTTCAAAAAGTCGTTCTCCACAAACTTCTCTCCCATCTCCAGGGAAAAAACAACAACTCAGCAAACACTTTCAGTCAGCCTATCGAGCAGGACACAGCATCGAGACAGTTTTGTTATGTATTGTAAACGATATATCTTTCCGCTCTGGACAATAACAACACTTCTGTTCTTCTTTTGTTGGATCTTTCTGCTGCTTTTGACACTACTAACCACCAAATTCTCCTCTCCCACCTGAGCTCTGTTTTGGGCATTCAGTCTACTGCACTGCAGTGGTTTCACTCATACCTCTCAGACAGTATCAGTCCACTTTAGTCAATAACTCATCTTCGTCACCATCACAGCTCATGTACGGTGTGCCTCAGGGCTTAGTACTGGAGCCCATTCTCTTCGTCCTGTACACTACACCTCTCTCCGATATCATAGCTAACCACTCTGTAAACCACCAGCTTTTCGCAGATGACACACAGCTCCAGAAATCCGCTCCTCTCAGGGAAGTGACCAACCTCACCAAAGAACTCAATGCATGCACAGACGACATAAAAACATGGATGACCGAAAATCAGCTCAAACTGCACGACGACAAAACAGAAGCTCTTCTCATCTTCCTTAAAACCATCTACCGTTTCCCTCCCTGACTCGATTACTCTTGGTTCTCACAACATCCCCTTCTCTGATTCTGCCAGGAACCTTGGATTCATTCTTGAATCAGAACTGTCCATGAAGAAGCGCTCATAAAAATCTGCCATTCCATTTCATAATATAAAATCCTACTTTTAAGACAGAGCCGAATAAGAGTTCAATAACAGTTCTCTTGTTAACCCTACCTTAACAACAACCCTAACAAAACCCTAACAACCCCAACCCTAACCCTAACAACAACCCTAATCCTAATGACAACCCTTACAACAACGCTAACCCTAACAACAAAATTAACCCTAACCATAACAACAACCTTAACCCTAACAGCAACCGTAACCCTAACCCCCAAAACAACCTAACCCTAAAGGTTGTTGTTAGGGTTAAGGTTGATGTTAGGGTTGTTGTTAGGGTTGTTGTTAGGGTTAAGGTTATTGTTAGGGTTGTTGTTTGGGTTAGGGTTGTTGATAGGTTGTTGTTAGGTTTACGATTGTTGTTAGGGTTTTGCTAGTGTTAGGGTTGTTGTTACGGTAGTGTTGTTAGGGTTAGGGTAGTTGTTACGGTTGTTGTTAGGGTTAGGGTTGTTGTTAGTGTTGTTGTTAGGGGTAAAATTATTAACAGGGTTGTTAGAGTTTTTGTTAGGCTTGTTATTAGGGTTAGTGTTGTTGTTAGGTTGTTGTTAGGTTAGGGTTGTTGTTAGGGTTAGGGTTAGTGTTGTTAGGGGTTAGGGTTAGGGTTGTTAGAGTTTTTGTTAGGCTTGTTGTTAGGGTTAGGGTTGTTGTTTACGGCTGTTGATGGGGTTGTTGTTAGGGTTAGGCTTGTTAGTTTTTTAGGGTTAGGGTTGTTGTTAGGGTTAGGGTTGCTACGCTTGTTGTTATGGTTAGGGTTTTTGTTAGGGTTACGGTTAGGGTTAGGGGTGGGTTTGTTATTAGTGTTGTTGTTAGGCTTACGGTTGTTGTTAAGGTTGTTGTTAGATTTACCGTTGTTATTAGGGTTGTTGTTAGGTTAGGGTTGTTAGGGGTGCTGGTAGGGTTAGGGTTTTTAGGGTGAGTCTTAGGGTTAAAGATGTTGTTTGGGTCAGGGTTGTTGTTAGGGTTGTTGATAGGGTTGTTTTTAGGATCACGGTTATTGTTAGGGTTAGAGTTGTTGTTAGGGCTGTCGTTCGCGGTTAGGGTTATTGTTAGAGTTAGGGTTGCTGTTATGGTTAGGGTTGTTGTTAGGATTTTTGTTGGGGTTGTTGTTAGGGTTAGGGTTGTTTTTACTGTTGTTAGGGTTACTGTTGATGTTAGTTTTTTGTTAGGGTTAGTTTTAGGGTTGAGGTTGTTGTTAGTGTTGTTTTTAGTGTTAGTGTTGTTGTATGAGTTGATAGGTTGTTATGGTTACGGTTGTTGTTAGTGTTGTTGTTAGGGTTGTTGCTGGTTTAAACAGAATTTATTTACATACGTGAAAATATGGACAATCAAAATCATTGTATGATCATTAAACAAGCTAGGCTGATAGTAAATGCTCACAAACATAATTTACTACTTAATTCATTTTGCAACAACGGGTATGTATGTTTCTGTTAAACAACGTGAAAACAACAAAAATCAATCAAAAATCGACAGAGAGAGAGAGAGAGAGAGAGAGAGAGAGAGAGAGAGAGAGAGAGAGAGAGAGAGAGAGAGAGAGAGAGAGAGAGAATGCTCTTATGCGCTGCCATTAAATATTTAATTGAGTTTGTTATTCCATGGCAAAACGGCCGGACTGGGAATGAAGTCTTGGACAGCTTCAAATATTAATGAATTCATATTGTTTGATATGTTTGGATCCCCTTGCAGGAGGGTAGTAATGTTGAGCAAATTTGCAGGAAGTCGGAATATGGTGTTTTGACATACGTGTGTAAAACCTGGGCAGTGTAGAATGCAGTGTTCAGATGTTTCTTTTCTTTCTCCACAATCACAAGAGCTATTTGTTGTTAAGTGTCTGTTTAATAGGTCGTAATTTAGGTCGCTTATTCCAAGACAGAGTTTGCAATGTGTTATCTGTGCTTTACGACTACCGTTGTAAAAGAAAGGCGGGGGATTTGTGTCATTTCTGGAGAGGAAGTTTTTAACTTGACTAACTGATTTTGTTTGCTGTATGTTTTCTGGTAAATTATTCCACAGTGTAGTTGTCGATGGGAAAAAATGATTGCCTGTAAGTCTCAGTCTTATGTTTTGATACCTGTCGTTGGAGTGGTCGTCGTCGATGGTATGGATTAGTTGAGGAAACAAGTGGGGGTAACTGTTCTTTCAAGGAAGTCGGGGTATTTTCTTGAACAATCTTGTGGTACATAATAAAAATTTTTTGTCTGAAGCATCTTTCTCGTAAACTCGTAAACCCTGATTCAGTGTATAGTTTCAGGTGACTTGTTCCGTAAACAGCACCTATAATGGTTCTTATTGCATCGAGGTGTAGACTTTCCAGTTCTTCTGCTAATTTTAGACTACAATTATCCCAAATGACATCGGCGTAATCTAACTGCGGTAATATAAAAGACCTATACATGGTTTCAAGAGCTTTTCTGCTAAGACGATATTTAAACGATCTTAGGCAAGCGACTTGACATCTACATTTTGCAATTAACATTTTAATATGACTCCCATTTACAGTTGTTTTGAAAAATGATTCCTAAATGTTTATGGCTATGAGTGTCTTCTAAAATAGTCCTTCCAAAATTCAGTGATTGAAATTGGTGGTTTTTGTTCCTGGTTATGTTCATCAGTTCTGTCTTCCTTTCGTTAAACTCAATTTTCCATTTTATTTGCCCATTGCATTATTTTTTCAAGATCAGTGTTTAGAATTTCAGCTCGGATGTGTGGATTTTCTAAGCACAAATACATACTAGTGTCATCTGCGAAAAGCTTAATAACTGATTCGATGTCTTCAACAATGTCATTTATGTAGATAAGGAACAGAAGAGGTCCTAGGACTGAACCCTGTGGGACACCTGCAGGTACAGTTAAGTAATCAGATCTGCTACCGTGGAATACTACAGCCTGCTTACGTTCGGCCAAATAGTTTTCGAACCAATGAAGTAAAGTGCCTCTAATTCCAATAGCTTGCAATTTCCGTAGTAAGCCACGGTGCCATACTTTATCGAACGCTTTAAATATGTCAAAGAAAATTGCTTGAGTAGTTATTTCACTGTCAAATGACTTACAAAAGTCATCATATATACTTAGTAACTGGTACACGGTTGAATCTTTTGGAGTGAATCCTGATTGTGACGGTGTTATTATCTGGTTTGCGTTTAAGTAATTAGACACATGGTGATGAACATATTTTTCTAGAGTTTTTCCTACGCAACTTAGCAAAGATATAGGACGGTAGTTAGTACACTGTTCTTTGTTACCTTTTTATGAACTGGTGTAACGTGTGCTGTTTTCCAAACTGTGGGGAAAATTCCTTCATTAAGTGATCGATTGAAGAGAAAAGTTAATGGTTCAGATATGATGCCAGCGCTATTTAATTTTTTAAAATTATATTATGTATTTGATCAGGGCCTGTCGCCTTTGCTGTGCTTAATTTTGTAAGAGTACTTTTTACTTCTTCTACACTCAGATTTATTTGATTTATACTCGTTAATAATTCTGGTGCATCTCATAGTTCAGGAGCTGTGTGAGAGTCGAGGTGGACGTCCTGGGCTGTCCGTCCTAGCGAGCCTTCTGGTTTCCGTGGACGTAAAGAATTACTGAACCGTGCTTCGGCATTGGTCACAACTTGTCCCTAATATGTCAAATGACATCTGAGGACATTAAGCATCAACTCATCATCATCTGGTGCATCTGGAACATCATCGTTGTCTTCAATAGTTGATTGGTTGATGAAGAATTGATTAAGTATAGTCGCCTTCTCTTTGTTAGTATAATAAGTAATTCCATCTTTTTCTAATGGTAGTATTACGTCTGGATCAGATCCCTTGTTGCTCATGAATGACTTTACTTGTTTCCATCAGTTTTTGGTACCGAATGTCGCGCTGGAAGACGCACGATTGTCTAAATCCTGTAAATAATCTAATTTCCTTTTCCTTATGGCGTAGGTTAGGTCGTTCCTAATTTGTCTAAAGCTTTTCCACGACTGGTTGGTATTAAATGTTTTAGCTTCTTTTTTGTGGAGCTTATTTTTGTTTCTTATCATTTGTTTAATTTCTTCAGTTGTCCATGGTTTGTCGCACTGCCGAACACTAATTGTTTTTACAGGCATACATGTTTTTGCGGTATTGTGTAAAGTGTCAGAAAAGAGTTGTACAGCCTCTTCTATGCTATGTAGCGATACAATGTCCATCCACCTAACATTAGAGAGCTCGTTAGATAGTTTTTCAACGTCGAGTTTTCTATAATCATGAATAGTACGTTTGAATAAAGGGCTATGTTTTATTTTATAAATCAATTTTGTGCACGGCACTGAATGGTCACTACAGACTGAATGAAGAACGTCAACTTGACTACAAGAGGTGAGTACAAGATCTAGCAATGTGGCTGACGTTTCTGTAATGCGTGTGGGATGAGTTACTACTTGCTGTAGGGTTGTTGCTGGGGTTAGGGTTGTTGTTAGGGTTAGGGTTGTTGATAGGGTTGTTGTTAAGGTTGTTGTTAGGGTTGTTGTTATGGTTTTGGTTAGGGTTGTAAGGTTTATGATTGTTGTTAGGGTTGTTGTTATGGTTAGGGTCGTTGTTAGGTTGTTGTTATGGTTGTTGTTATGGTTAGGGTTAGGATTAAGGTTGTTGATAGGGTTGTTGTTAGGTTTTTGTTAGGGTTAGGGTTAAAGTTGATAGGGTTAGGGTTGTTGTTAGGGTTAGGGTTGTTGTTAGGGTTGTTCGTACGGTAGTGTTGTTAAGTTGTTGTTGCTGTCAGGGTTGTTGTTTGGGTTATGTTTAGGGTCGTTGTTAGGGTTAGGGTTGTTAGTGTTGTTGTTAGGGTTAAGGTTGTTGATAGGGTTGTTGTTAGGGTCTTTGTTAGGGTTGATGTTATGGTTAGAGTTGTTGTTAGGCTTGTTGTTATGTTTAGTGTTGTTGTTAGGGTTAGGGTTGTTGTTGGGGTTGTTGTTAAGGTTAGGGCTGTTGTTAGGTTTGTTGTTAGGTTGAGAGTTAGGGTTAGTGTTAGAGTTGTTATGACGGCTGTTGTTAGGGTTAGGGTTGTTGTTATGGTTGTTGATAGGGTTGTTGTTAAGGTTATGGTTGTTAGGGTTGTTAGGGTTAGGGTGGTTGTTAGTGTTAGTGTTGTTGTTATGGTTACAGTTGTTGTTAGAATTGTTGTTAGGGTTGGTATTATTACGGTTGTTGTTAGGTTTGTTGTTAGGGTTAGGCTTGGTGTTATGGTTGGTGTTGAGGTTAGAGTTGTTATTAGGGTTGTTGTTAGGTTAGGGTTAGGGTTGTTAAAGTTCGGGTTGTTGTTTGGTTAGGGGTTGTTGTTAAGGTTGTTGTTAGGTTTACGGTTGTTGTTGTGGTTGACGTTAGAGTTGTTGCTATTGTTGTTTTTAGGGTTAGGGTTGTTACTTGGGTTGTTGTTAGGGTTGTTGTTAGGGTTGTTGTTAAGGATCGGGTTATTGGTGGGGTTGTTTTTTGGGTTCGGGTTGTTGTTACGGTTTTTGTTAGGGTTTCGGTTGTTATTAAGGTTGACGTTAGCGTTGTCGTTATTGTTGTTTTTAGGGTTCGGGTTTTTGTTAAGGTTAGGATTGTTGTTAGTGTTGTTGTTACGGTTGATGTTGTTGTTAGCGTTGTTGTTAGAGTTAGAGTTGTTGTTAGGGTTGTTGTTAGGGTTACGGTTGTCGTTAGGGTTAGGGTTTCTGTTCTTAGGATTACGATTGTTGTGGTGTTGTTGTGAGGGTTAGGGTTAGAGTTGACGGTTAGGATTAGGGTTTATCGTTGTTGTTAAGGTTTAATGTTTGGGGTTAGGGTTAGGTTTAGGATTCGTGTTAGTGTGAGGGTTAGGATTCGGGTTAGTGTGTGTGTGTGTGTGTGTGTGTGTGTGTGTGTGTGTGTGTGTGTGTGTGTGTGTGTGTGTGTGTGTGTGTGTGTGTGTGTCGGGGGGAGGGTGGTGGTGATGGTGCTTGATTCTGCAGCAGGATCAGATACTGAGGGTGGAAGATAAAAAAAAAAAAAAATTTTAATTCTTTTTATTATTGTGTAATTTCAACATTATCTACAAGTGTGTATGTGCGGCGGGGGGAGGGGTGGGGCATACGTGCAGGTGCATGAGTGAGTGTATGAGTGTGTGTGTGTTTGTGTGTGTGTGTGTGTGTGTGCGCGTGTGTGTGTGTGTGTGTGTGTGTGTGTGTGTGTGTGTGTGTGTGTGTGTGTGTGTGTGTGTGAGTGTGTGTGTGTGTGAGTGTGTGTGTGTGTGTGTGTGTGTGCGCGCGCGCGCGCGCATGCGCGCGTTTCTTGGTGTTATTGAACTCTTACTCGGCTCTGTCTTAAAAGTAGGATTTTATATTATGAAATGGAATGTTACTTATAATTGTGTGTGTGTGTGTGTGTGTGTGTGTGTGTGTGTGTGTGTGTGTGTGTGTGTGTGTGTGTGTGTGTGTGTGTGTGTGTGTTGAACTTTTACTTTCCTAGCTTAACCTTAGACGTAGGACTATATTTTGACATTGGAACATTACTCGTACTTATAGCGCGCGTGTGTGTGTGTGTGTGTGTGTGTGTGTGTGTGTGTGTGTGTGTGTGTGTGTGTGTGTGTGTGTGTGTGTGTGTGTGTGTGCTTGTGTGTGTGTGTGTGTGTGTGTGTGTGAGTGAGTGTGTGTGTGTATGTGCGCGCGCGCGCGCTCGTACAGGTGTGTGTGTGTATGTGCGTGTGCGCGCAGGTGTGTGTATGTGCTTTTGGATGTTGTTTTGTTGGTGCAAATGGGCTGCTAGTTGATGTATGTCAGTGTTGTTGTTTGCTTATCTTTGTGTGCTTACCGCTTTCGAGACACTTTCCTTATTGTAAAACTTGGTGAATAAAGAATCTCAATCTGAATCTGAATCTGATCCTCAACATGTGATCTTGGCTATACCTTTTAAGATCGGATCATCTAATTCAGGTAAGAAAAAGAAAAAAGAAAAAGAAAAAATAGAGAATACAATCTGATACATACCAGACTAGCGCCTCTTCTTTGTGAAGGGTTTGGTTAGGGTTAGGGGTTAGGGTTCGGTTAGGATTAGCGGGGTTGTGGATTGCAGGGTTTTGGTTTAGAGGGTTAGGGTTGGTTAGGGTTAGGGTTTGCGGGGTTAGGGTAAGTTAGGGTTTGGTTTGCAGGGTTCGGGTTTGTTAGGTTCGGGTTTGCGGGGTTAGGGTTTGCAGGGTTATGGTTGGTTATGGTTTGCAGTGTTAGGGTTTGCAAGGTTAAGGTTAGGGTTTGCAGGGTATGGGGTGGCTAGGGTTTGCGGGATTAGGGTTTGCAGTGTTAGGGTTGGTAAGGTCAGGGTCTGCAGGTTTAGGGTTTGCAGTGTTAGAGTGTGCAGGGTTAGGGTTGGTTAGGATTAGGTGTGCAGGGTTAAGGTTTCGGGGTTAGGGTTTGCGGGGTTAGGGTTTGCGGGGTTAGGGTTGGTTAGGGTTAGGGTTGTGAGGGACAAAGTCGCACGACTCTCCAGCCACAGACCACAACTTTTAAAGAGAAAGGATAGCCAAAGCGAAATCGTGCCGAGGCCCTTGTGCTTACCAGCCTAACGCCTTCCGCTAGGCCAAAACGGCTCACCTTTTCGTGTTGCTTTGCGTCCACTGAAACCGTAAGGCTTATTAGGGACGGGGAGCCCAGGACGGCCACTTCGACTTTCACACAGCCCCTGAGCTCTGAGGGGCTCAATAAAAACGTAAACATGTTGCTTAACGTCCACAGAAGCGAGATGGCTTATTAGGGTCGGGAACAGGGGGGGAGGGGGGGTTGAGAGTAGCTCGTCCGCGTGCTCCGACCCTCAAAAGACCAAAGAGACCGCAGCCACCGCCATAATAACACGAGAAACAACTGAAGCAAAGGGTTGTCCAAATTTGGGAGCCCAGCTCCACCTCCCTGCTCTTGATCTCTCCTGGGCTCTCTTGAGCGTCCAGCACGAGCTCCTTCCTCTTGATCTCGACTGGACCCGCAAATGATTGTCCAACTCTTCGTGAGAGTCCAGCTCCTTTTGATGTCGCCTCGACTCTGGGGCTCTATAAAGTAAACATGGTGCTTAACGTCCACATAGGGGGGGCGGGGATAGCTCAGTGGTTAGAGCACCGGACTCGTGATTGAAAGGTCGCGGGTTCGAATCCCTGCTGGAACGGCGGGAGAATTTTCTTCTCCAGGGTCGACTTTCTGTGCTGACTCTTATTTCGGTATCCGTTCCACCCCCGTGTTACCGCAGTAGCACGTAAAAAATCCCGGTCATTCTGCCAAAAAGTGCAGGTGGCAGGTTACAGCTAAACACGCATACACCTTACGTATGTGGATTTTATTGAACCGTGCTTCGGCATTGGTCAAAACTTGTCCCTAATATGTCAAATGACATCTGAGGACATTAAGCATCAACTCATCAACGTCCACATAAACCATAAGGCTTAACAGGGACGGGGAGAAAGGACGGAAGGGGTATGGAGGTTGGGGAAGAAGTGGGACAGGGAGAGGAGGGGAAGAGGGGGATAATATACCTATCGCTACACTGTCATCACCAGAATGACTTCTGCATTACGATGGGCAGCGATGAGAGCCATTTGAATGTTTCATTAACCTTGAGGGACAAAGTCACAAGACACTGTCCACAAACCACAACTTTTGAAGAGAAAGGAAAACCGAAGCGGATTCGAACCGAGGTCTCTCTGCTTACTAGAGGGACTCTATTTGGCAGCAGGCCTATACACAGGGCCCTGCATGTTATCAGCATGCCGCTGTTACTGCACAGCACTGTGGGCCACAATGACATAGCTGATAGTAACCCATGTGACTCAGGACCAAAGGCAGAGACTGACGTTAATTAAAGCCTTTGAAAGTTCTTTAAAGGGGAACCAGACCGAAGGTGTAAACTAGCATTAACTATGCTCTTTCGGCATCAACGCACAGTACTCCGTTCTCTCTCGCTCCCTCTCTCTCTCTCTCTCTCTCTCTCTCTCACACACACACACACACACACACACACACACACACACACACACACACACACACACACACACACACACACACACACACACACACACGCATACACTCTCTGTCTCTGTTTCTCTCTCTCTCTCTCTCTCTCTCTCTCTGTGTCTCTCTCTCTCTCTGTCTCTGTCTGTCTGTCTGACACACACACACACACACACACACACACACACACACACACACACACACACACACACACACACACACACACACACACACAAACAAACAAAAAACACACACAAAAAAAAAACCCCACAACAACAACAACAACAACCCCAAAACAACCCCAAAACAACCCCAAACAAACAAACAAAACAACAACAACAACATGCGCACTCTGTCTCTCTCCCCCTTCCCTCTCTCTCTCTCTCTCTCTCACACACACACACACACACACACACACACACACACACACACACACACACACACACACACACACACACACACACATACACACACAACACTACAGCCTCCGAGAACAGGTCCGATCGTAAAACGTTTATTTTCCTGTGTGACATAAAAAGAGACACTTCGGACCAAAAGACTCACTCTACAAGTAACTGCTGATGTATGGACCATTACCGAGGATCACAAGTCAAATGAAATCGTAAGGAACAGCCACTGGTACAGTCTATTGTTAGATATCATTTCTGGAGTCAAACTCAAGGTCTAGTGTTTGTTGAGGACCTTCTTGGCCAGGTCACCGGCAATGGCAGCCAGATCAATGTCGCTGTAACGGCGGAGAAGAGCTGTGATCACGCCGACCCCGCTCATGATCAGCAGTGCACCCAAGGCGTGCTTACTCACCCAGAAACCGGGCAGTCTGTGTTACAGAAAAGAGAAATTCACGCTCGGCAGGATAATAAGCAGTTGTGTTACAGAAAAGAGAAATTCACACTCAGCAGGAAACTGGGCAGTCTGTGTTAGAGAAAACAGAAATTCACACTCAGCAGGAAACTGGGCAGTCTGTGTTAGAGAAAAGAGAAATTCACACTCTGCAAGAAACTGGGCAGTCTGTGTTAGAAAAAAGAGATAAATTCACACTCAGCAAGAAACCGGGCAGCCTGTGTTAAAGAAAACATATGTAACCGAGTGTATTGTATACATGTTCAGGGCCATGACCCTATAACCTTTTCTTTCCGGTCCTTTTCCTTTTTGATTGGGTGGGGATTTTATGGCCCAGTTATCTAAGGTGCTAAAAGTTGTGTGCTGGGCCGGCAGCGTCCCTTTTCCCCCAGTGTCCTTGCAGAGGCAGGTTGTTTGTTTAACTGTTGCGGCCGGTGTTCATGTGTTTTCATCAGGGGAGAGCCTGTAAGTAGTTATTTTTCTATGGCTTGTTGTTCTGTTGTTTCTTATTGATGTAAATAATGTATGTTTATAATGTTACCATGTTCACAAAGTGCCTTGATTTTGGTTCTTGAATACGTGGGTAATTTCGGCGTTAGATTGCCGCCTGGTTGCAGCCGCTATGGCCGCGTCAGAGTACTTTGTTTGTACGTTCGAATGTTAAGCCTTTATGCCACAGGAAGACCGGTATTTCCAGAATGACTAGCATGTTATGCTGCCATTGTTGGATGTTCAGAGTGATGCTTTGCCAATGCAAAGTTATCCTTCTTAAAGTATGGGTACTTTGTCAGTGCGGCAGAGCGGCATAACTTATTTGTTTAGTATCCTACCGATCTATGTTGCTACATGAAATCGGTGGTATATTATGGCTATTACACTTGGAAGCTGTTGACTTCATAGTTGTAGAATGTTCATTTTACTAGTTGAATATGGTTTAGTGCATAGGGGTGATTGTATAAACTGTGAGACATGTTATTTCTGTTTTGATCCGGCTTTTGTATAGCCGAGTCTTAGGCGCGCAGACTTTCACTCTACTTAGCTTGTAAACCCTTTCCGGGTCTTTGTGCGTGTACCCGAACTGGCCGGCGATGCGCGTCAGTGGTGGTAATTAGGTCTTTGTCTCTGTTCACTAACCGAGTAGACAGGCGCAGCCAGATCAGCAGTTTAGATTCTTGATGCGCTACCCTCAGTTTAGATTCTTGATGACGTTGTTTACAGCCGGATATGCTCTGCTAGTCAGTAACAGTAACATGCTGTAACGCTTTGAGGCTGCAGCCGGTCAGTTTATGACTGACTTCCTCCCGCTTACGGCATGGACCCAGGTGCCACCCGTGTCACTATCCATCTCGTTGTGTGCTTAAGTGGAACTGCTGTAACGATTATCTCACTCTCCCTGTTTAGTTAAGAATGAGCTTGGTAATCCGCATTCTTCACTGTTACTTTATTGTATACTATTATACTGAGAGTCATCAGTTAATTGACTGGCCGTCTCTTGTATACTCACCGTGACTGTGAGAGATACGGGTTTTAAGTGTAAGTCAAGCACACGATTTATGTGCTTGATAATTAATCCTTTTGACACAGTTACCATCATGTATTATATTAACCTACAGGTAAACTAAATGGTTACTGTATTTATTAGATTAGTAATTGCTGTTGTTTAGACTTTACATTTGCTTTCATGTTCTAAATGTTTTGTTTGCTTGTGTCTTTTCTAAAACAGACACTGTTTCCTGGCTGGTTGGTGTACAAATAAAAGTTATGTTATAGCAGCCTCTGACTTGTGACTCTTCATCCATGCTTCCAACCTGCTTCCCCTCAATTCCCCATCCCAAGTCCCCTACACATAAATTCACACTCAGTAGGAAACCAAGCAGTCGAAATTGGACAACAACAAAAAAACACCTAGCCTGAAACCAGCCTGAGAGTTCATATGGGACACAAAACAAATTCGCAATCAGCTTCAAACCTGCGCGGTCTATAGGAGGAAAGATAAATTCACGCTCAGCTTGTAATCAAACAAGTTGATACTGAGAATGAGACCTCGCAGTTTGTAGGATGATAGAAAAGACGAACTCACACTCAGCTGGAAACCGGACAGTCTGTAGGAGGAAAGACAAAAATTCACCTTCAGTTTGGAATCCGACAAATTCATACTAGGAATGAAACCTCGCAGTTTGCAGGATCGGAGAAAAGACGAACTGACACTCAGCTGGAAACCTGGCAGTCTGTAGAAGAAGCAGAAAGACGAATTCACACACGGCAGTTTGGAAACGGGCAGTCCGTAAGAGTGAAAGGGAAGCAGAAAGACGAATTCACACACGGCAGTTTGAAAACGGGCAGTCCGTAAGAGTGAAAGGGAAGCAGAAAGACGAATTCACACACGGCAGTTTGAAAACGGGCAGTCCGTAAGAGTGAAAGGGAAGCAGAAAGACGAATTCACACACGGCAGTTTGGAAACGGGCAGTCTGTAAGAGAAGTAAAAAGAAGACACATTCAAACAGGTACACTGTAGCTTGAAACCGGACAGTCTGTTATACTGAAAGGGAGCAGAAAGACAAATTCACATGCGATCAACTTGAAACCGCACAGTGTAGGAGAAGTGTGGGTGTGTGTGCTTGCGTGCATACGTGCATTCGTGTGTGTTTGTGTGTACACTCTGTGTGTGTGTGTGTGTGTGTGTGTGTGTGTGTGTGTGTGTGTGTGTGTGTGTGCGCGCGCGTTCAAGTGTGATCTTATGTTTGTGTGTACACTGTGTGTGTGTGTGTGTGTGTGTGTGTGTGTGTGAAAACAGCAACAGAAACAACCACAACAATGGGTGTCATACAGATGTATGCGCGTGTGCATACCTTAAATGTAAATTGTTTTGGTAGGACTGTGCTCTACGTGTGTACAGAATATTGTATTTAGGTTAATATGTGTTGTGTGAGCACTCAGGGCATTGATGAAAAGCAGGAACTGCACAACAATACGCTAACTTCTTTCCAATCAACACATACTCATGTCACCGACTCAGCACAATCCAATACAGTAAAGTCAACTCTTACTGGCACCAGTACATGTTGTACCGCAAACTCTGTCAAACAAAGACTGCAAGTGCCCTGAAACAGCAAGCAAGCAGCATAATGGCAACATTTCTCTGTACAAAAAACAATACTGCATATGCAAAAGTACAACAAACGCTCACTGAT
>OY757555.1:16414042-16426542 GCA_963584105.1 Alviniconcha strummeri
GCGTGTGTGCGTGTGTGTGTGTGTGTGTGTGTGTGTGTGTGTGTGTGTGTGTGTGTGTGTGTGTGTGTGTGTGTGTGAGAGAGAGAGAGAGAGAGAGAGAGAGAGAGAGAGTGTGTGTGTGTTTGTGTGTGTGTGTGTGTGCGTGCGTGTGCGTGCGTGCGTGCGTGCGTGCGTGCGTGTGTGTGTGTGTGTGTGTGTGTGTGTGTGTGTGTGTGTGTGTGTGTGTGTGTGTGTGTGTGTGTGTGTGTGTGTGTGTGTGTGTGTGTGTGTGTGTGTGTGTGTGTGTGTGTGTGTGTGTGTGTAGCTTGATAAAGGGGATTGCCTAAACGATTCGCATGTTGTATTTTGGCCGAATAAATAACTCCTCTGAACCCTTTACCCGTTTGGATCTCGTTGTGTAAACGATTCTGACATTTCAGTTTCAGCGGCGAAGGTGTATGATGGTGATGGGGGGTGGGGGTGGGCGTGGAGCAAATAGGAACGTGTAAAGGGGCTGGGGGAGTTGGGGGTTCGCCAAATAACCGTGTGGGTGGGTGGGGGGGGGGGGGTCAGTGTGTGTGTTCATCTATGGTACTGGCAGTGCGTGTGTCAATGTGTCACAGCAGTATGCGTGTGTGTGTGTGTGTGTGTGTGTGTGTGTGTGTGTGTGTTTGTGTGTGTGTGTGTGTGTGTGTGTGTGTGTTAGGGGGAGAAGGAGGGGGGCTGAAGACAGGGGTCCCCGGCAAATGAGCGTGCCAGTCCATACTACAACCGTAGTTTGCTGTCAATGATTTAATCACGCGCGCGCGCACACACACACACACACGCACGCACGCACGCACGCACGCACGCACACACACACACTACTGTCACACACACACACACACACACACACACACACACACACTAACAGTTGGGGACACCATCACCATACACCTACGCCCCTGAAACTGAAATGTCAAAATCGTGTACACAACGAGATTCAAACACGTAAAAGGTTCACAGGAATGCTATTTATTAGGACAAAACACAGCAGGCGATTTTGTTTAATTTTTTATATATATATATGCAATCCCCTTTATCAAGCTACAAAGCGACACTTAAACAGCAGGCGATTTTGTTTTTTGTTTTGTTTTTAAATTTTTATAGGCAATCCTCTTTATCAAGCTACAAAGCGACACTTAAACAACAGTTAAACGGTTAAAAAAATAAAATAAAAATGGAAAAATGAGGTTTAGAGCTAAGCCACTTATCTGTTTTGGGGTTGTTTTCGTGTATTGGGCTTGGAAGAATCCTGTTTCAGAATGCTAGCAGTCTTGTTTCAGATTAATGTTCGTGTACACAACGGTGTACTCAACAGCCACACTCAGCATACAAACTCAAGCGTTTAACTGTACCTATAGCGTCGGACTCGTGCTGCTGCTGTAGCCACATTAAGCTCAGTGTCAGTGTTTCCGACACCATGCCGGATACACCGTGTTGGACACGTCATCATAACGTCATCATGTAATGGCGTCATTTTTATGTTCTGCTTGCAGTATTCGACCTGGGATCCTAGAAGAAGGATATATAGGACAGAGAGGGGCCGTTCCAAGTTGAATATAAACAGCCAGCTGTGTGTGTGTTTTAGCAAAAGGATGCCAATAAGACGAAATAACATGAAAATGAAATAAAACATAATCGATTACATTGTTGTTGTTTTTGGTTGTTGTTTTGGTTGTTGTTTTGTAGTTGTTGTTGTTGTTTTTAGAATAGAGGTTAACAGAAGTTAATAGAGGACAAAAACATGATTACTGCACTTCACACTACATCTTAACAATGGTCGTGAAGAAGAACAGTAAATCAATAGTTTTGACGGAATAAATATTCCAAAGTCCTGATTTCTGGAACGAAATATTGTTTGTACATACGTTCTGTTTGTTGCTTTTTGTTTGTTTGTTTTTGTTTTCAGTTTTGTTGTTGTTTGTTTGTTTGCTTTGTTTGTTTGTTTGGTTGGTTGATTGTTTTTGTTTTTTTTTGTTTTTTTTCAGGGGGTAGTTTTTGTTTGTTTTTTGTTGTTGTTTTTGTTGCAAGTTTTGTTTGGTTGTTTCTTTCTTTTACTTCTTCTTCTTCTTCTTATATATGTGAGCAAGTGCTCTTTGTATACGTTCTACAATAATCCCGCCCCGGTTAACAGATCCATGCAATTTCATTACTGTACTGACAGTAACCCGGGAACCGGAGCAGACGACGCATTGGTTTTGAAGCGCGGCGTGTGGCCTTCTCAGCCGACCGGCGATAGCCGCCAGTGCGCGCCATTTTCAAATCTGTTTTCTCCCTTAATATTTTGACCGCTTGTTTGTTTACCTACTCTTTGTTTACCTAGTCCTTTTTATGCACTAAGCCATGTGTAATATATTCTGGCATCTTAGAATGTTTATCTAACGTTAATTTAGACGCAGGATCGAGCTTAATCAGTAGCCGATGCCTCTCTAGGTCCATTCTTTTTATAGCCGTCGTCTGCATGGCGCGCTTTGTTTAGTACTAGTGAATAATAGTGAAATGTTGTTTTGATTCGATTAAAGTAATTCTGTGTCGATCAGTACTTTGTCGTATAGTATTTTGCTTAGCTGACTTCATGTTTAGTGTTTATTTTGGGTTGAAATTAACTTATTAAGTATTGTGTACTGTAGAAGCTAAATTGTATTCATAGACTACTTGATCTCACTATCAGTGCTGCTGCGACTAAGATAACGCGCCCAAGGCGAAAGTTCGCATCGATTGTTTTAGTACTAGTCTTTGAGTTTGTCTCGCTTCTCTTACAGAACGTTGTATTGTAATTGTTATGTACCATTTTAACCGTGGGAGCATGCACTTTATTCTGATGTAAGTTTTAGTAACATTAATATGTTGTACATTGTGTTAGTTAGGGTTAGACCTGAGTAGTGTTCACGCGCCCTTACAGGCGTTGTTGCATCTGCTCTGCTAATTATTGCAAATTTCGCTTGATTAGTCTCCTGGTTTGATTAGTTGACGTGATAGCATTGTTCCTCGTGATGTGGCCCTTATCGTGGTACCGGTTTTGTGTGTCACTTCCACTGGAAGTGAGGACAGTTGGTTTTGTTCTGTTTCTGCAAGTCCTGACTCTGTTCTCTGTTTTACACTGCTTGCCGCCAGCCGGTCATGTTGAGTCTGTGTTCAGTGACAGCGTGTTCAGTGCAGCCGTGCGTCGCAACAACCGAGAGCTACACAACACAGAGAAGAAAGTGTTGTTTGCCACCTGTGCCGCCCCTGTCCCCCGCTACAGTCGACATGACCTTCTATCTCTGGAAACCGCTGCCGCACCTCCCCCCTTCCTCTCCCCCCAGCTGATCGCACGTCTATCACATCTCGGCATTGCGAGAAATGTGCCCAGAAAGCCACGCCGATCGAGAAGAGGAGGAAAGAATGAACCGAGGAAGATCAAAGTGATCGTCGGTTTTCGTGATCGACTTTCATCCGATTCCTCCAGCTCTCCAACCCCATGTCAACACACCACTTCCGTACCACCTTCCTCTCCACCCAGTGACCGTGACGACCTCTCAGCCTCCTCGCTCAGCGCTCCGCTGCGTCCCCCTCACAGACAGCTGCTTCACATTCCCCTTATTTCTTCCTCAGCCGAAAACACACTCATTGTCTGCCTCTTCAATGCAAGATCCGTCGGCACTTCCAGGAGGAGGTCCGACATATCCACCTTCATTCAGGACAACAACATCGACATCATGCTGCTGACGGAGACCTGGCTGCGCCCTGTCGGTGACGAGGCCAAGATCGCCGACCTGGCTCCGCCTGGGTACTCGGTCCTCTCCTTCCCCCGCTCTGCAGGAGGGTCCGGCGCAAAAGGCGGGGGCATCGCCTTCGTCATAAGGGACTCTCTTAAGCCGCATGTCGCTACCACTTCGTCCTTTCCCGTTCAGCACCCCTGCTTTGAAACCGCTCAGCTGACCCTACATACAACAAGCAACTAACCAACTTGTTCTGTATCTACCGCCCTCCACCCAGCAAAAAGAACAAATTCTCTGACTCCATGTTTTTTCCATCAGTTTTCCGACTTCCTTGAACACTCCGACAGTCTGCCTGGCGAAACACTCCTTATGGGTGACTTTAACTTTCATTTTGAAAACGTAGAAAACAAGAACTCCAGAAAACTACACGATATCATAGACATGTTTAACCCAATCCAGTCCGTTTCTGAACCTACTCACAACCAAGGCCATCTGCTCGACTTAGTGTTTTCCAAGCAAAGTGATAACATCCTCACTTCTACAAAACTACACCATGGACTAACATCTGACCACACAGCCATCTTGTGCAAACTTGATGTATATAGTCTGTACCTGTACAAAAACCTAAAACGTTTTTGTACCGATGCATCAAAAAGATTGACACCGGCGCCTTTAAACAAGAGCTCTCTCACGCTGTCTCACAGGTCACTTCTATCAGTGACTACAATAACCATCTCTGTTCTGTCCTTGACAAGCACGCCCCTCTCTGCCGTTGCACAGTCCGTACAAGGAAGCCGACGCCCTGGTTCAGCAGTATTGCGGAGCAGTTCTGTGAGCTGAAACGGGAGCGTCGGCAGGCGGAGAGACGATGGCTCAAATCTAAGCTCACCGTTCACAAACAGATATACGACTCCATTAGACAGATAGTAACAAACCTAATTGTAGATAAAGCCAAACAAGCCTACTACTCTGCTAAGATTAAGTCTAGCACAACCTGTAAACAGCTCTTTCAAAATTTCAACACCATCCTCGACAAAAGCAGATCTTCACCTCTTCCTTCAACATTTTACTATGACGACCTTCCGAATGTCTTTTCTGATTACTTCACTGAGAAAATCCGCACCATCAGAAATTTTTTTCCTCCTCCAAACCCAACTGCTTGCCCTGATACCTCTTTCGATGGAAATCCCTTGCTAACTTTTGAGTCTGTCACTGATGAATTTGTCTTAAAAATAATCAACAGGGCATCTGCCAAGTCTTGTGAATTTGATCCCATTCCCACCACGCTTCTTTATGAAAACCTTGACATCCTCTTGCCGACCATCACGAACATCATCAACACATCTCTTACCACCGGCATTGTACCACCTGATCTGAAGAATCCATCGTCAAACCTCTGTTGAAAAAGCCATCACTTGACAAAAACCTTTAAAAAAACTACCGTCCCATTTGTAACCTACCTTTTCTGTCCAAAATTCTTGAAAAAGTCGTTCTCCACAAACTTCTCTCCCATCTTCAAGAAAACAACCTCAGCAATCCCTTTCTGGCAGTCAGCCTATCGAGCAGGATGCAGCACTGAGACCGTTTTGTTACGTATTGTAAACGATATTCCTTCCGCTCTGGACAATGGCAACATTTCTGTTCTTCTTTTGTTGGATCTTTCTGCCGCTTTTGACACTCATGACCACCAAATTCTCCTCTCCCGCCTGAACTCTGTTTTTGGCATTCAGTCTACTGCACTGCAGTGGTTTCACTCATACCTCTCAGACAGGTATCAGTCCACTTCAGTCAATAACTCGTCTTCGTCACCATCACAGCTCATGTACGGTGTGCCTCAGGGCTCACTACTGGGGGCTCATTCTCTTCGTCCTGTGTAGCGCCGGAAGTGCATGTATGTCTTTTTCAGGCTTGAATGCGTTGGCAAAGTGTCAGGATGCCATGCCGAGCAAACACACACAAGCACACCGACAACCACAACATTTAGACCACGAAAACGAAAGAGTACAACACTTAGAGTCAGTGATCATACCACCAATGCGTTTCCAAGTTTGTATTCTACTAATAAAACAGTTACATTGTGAGTTCGCGTAACCAGTTTAGTTACATGTAGGTGACGATGAAACTAATCTAAATAATCCATGCATTCTACCGAACTAACCTATCAAACCAATCGCCTCGGTACTCAGTCATCTCCTCCTAAATCGTTGCTCACCACTAGGCCTCAGGAAAAAAAAAAAAAAAAAAAAAAGGAAAAGAAAACACTTATAAGAATACTATGAAAAACAACACCAAAAAGGCGGATTGCTAACCGTGTGAAACTAAACTTAAGGTGGAAGAGAGTAGGAAGAAATGGAGATGAAAACAATACAGAGAAGAGAGAAAAGGTGGGCAAGGCGAGGACGTCTGCTAAGCCTGTTCGGCTATCTGCCACTTCAAATCTGCATGTCCTTTCTTCGATGCCCGGAAAAGAGAAGGAGAGGGACAGAAGGATGGGGGAAGGGCCAAGAAAGTGGATAGAGAAAAGGTGGGCAAGGCGGGGACGTCAGGTACAGTTTCTCACTGTCTCACATTAGTCTCCTGTCCCTTCTTCGATGCCCGGAATGGTCAGAGAAAAAAGAGAGAAGAGTAAAGAGCAGAGAGAATGAAAAATATAACAGAAAACTAGCTTTCGTGAGGAGGGTTGTCGCAAAAAGAAATACAGAAACAAAAATAAATAGAGAAAAGATGGGCAAGGCGAGGACGTCTCCCGGCTAAGCCTGTTCGGCTATCTGCCACTTCGACTGAGTCTGCATGTCCCTTCTTCGATGCCCGGAAAAGAGAAGGAGAGGGACAGAAGGATGGGGAAAGGCCAAGAAAGTGGATAGAGAAAAGGTGGGCAAGGCGGGGACGTCAGGTACAGTTTCTCACTGTCTCACATTGGTCTCCTGTCCCTTCTTGGATGCCCGGAATGGTCAGAGAAAAAGAGAGAGAGAGGGAGAAGGGAAAGCAGAAAAAAAAGGAGAAAAAAAAAAGGTAAGTAATTCTAACGACCGGGGAACTCCACAAAGAACACTGTCAACCCATGGCAACACCTGCTTCTTCTCCACCAAATATAAAACTCAAGCACAAGGTACATACATCACTTTTTTTTTATAAGGCCACATCGCCCAATATGGGTATATGTGGGTATAACAACCGGGACAACTACACACCGAGTTATTTACACGTCGCTCTGAGCGACAATAACTACAAGGCATGCTACCAACAAAAGGCAGATAAACGAGACACAGAGCACAGAAACTACTAACAACGAAAACCGCTATGACTACGCTGGGCACCTCGCGCGCAGCCCGCCACCGCACAGCTCGCGGTAGCACCGACCAAAAAGGAACCTACACAGGCGCCCGACATCATGCCACAGTACTGCAACCACGCCACCTCCGACTTCAGCCGAGTTAACAACACGCCAACATTCCTCAAATAAAACAACTCCCCTACGACCAGACTCCTCTTCTTCCTCTCACCACAGTGATTCTAAAACCGCCGTATAAACAACAACAATGATCCCTACGCTCTTCTCGAGCATGAACTAACAAATCAACCCTGTCAACAACAACAAAATGGAGAAGAAGGGTATAAATACACAACTTAACTGACAGACCGTAGCATCCGTTGGACCTCCCAAAACACGTCACCGAGACAGAAACCAACTCATAACGCCACAGCAACTTACGGAATAATACGATCCCTTCCTTTCTCCGCATACAGCACCTGGGAATAAAATGACGAACCTTACGCTCCAACCATACTCTACGAAACTAGCCAAGCACCAACCGCCAGACTGGAGACACCCTACAGAAAACGAGAGCGCCGGTTTACGAAAAAAAAAAAAAAAAAAAAAAAAAAAAAACGAAAGGGAGGAGGTAACCTGCTTCAAATTCTGCAACTCTCGATTGCTGGTTACTCTCCATAAAAATATAAAAATAAAAACCAAACTAGGGCCTGTCCCAGATGGACGGCCGGAGGAGAGAGAGAGCAGTCCTCACCTCTCGATGGTCAGCGCTAGAGTGTGTAGTTCGCATCGCCACAGATATACCCACTCTCCCAAACCGAACCCAACTTTCCCACGCTACCAATTTACCAATTATCACGGCCAACCGGAGGGTGGGGGAGGGAAAAAGGGGGGAGGAGGGTTCTTCACTACTGCCATCCCCGCTGTCCACGGTCTGGAACTATAAACATTATTATCTTGGTGATGTCCTCAGCCGGGCAGAGGGCGGAAACCGGAAAATCTGACCAAACTATCACTTCCCTCAAGAATAAACAAGTATAGATTAAAGAATTCCCAACTGAAATATAGCAGACCAGAGGACACGGGAAAACTCAGAAAAGAAAGAAACAGCACTAAGCTGCATAAAACCACAAAACTCCAACAACACCTGGGGAGAATGAAACGAATAAACGACAAGAAGACAAGACTCAATAAAAAATAAAAAAAAATAAAAAATGACTTGCCAAAATGGCAATTCTCCACACCTGTACACTACGCCTCTCTCCGATATCATAGCTAACCACTCTGTAAACCATCAGCTTTTCGCAGATGACACACAGCTCCAGAAATCCGCTCCTCTCAGTGAAGTGAACAACCTCACCAAAGAACTCAATGCATGCACAGGCGACATAAAAACATGGATGACGGAAAATCAGCTCAAACTGAACGACGACAAAACAGAAGCTCTTCTCTTTCCCTTTTCGTCTTCCTTGAAACCTTCTGCCGTTCCCTTCCCTGACTCGATTACTCTAGGCTCTCACAACATCCCCTTCTCTGATTCTGCCAGGAACCTTGGATTCATTCTTGACTCAAAACTGTCCATGAAGAAGCACATCATAAAAATCTGCCAAACTGCTTATTTCGAGCTTAAACGCATTAGTTCAATCCGCAGGTTTCTCACTGAAGACGCCGAACCAAGACTCTTGTTACTTCCTACATCCTTTCACGGCTTGACTACTGCAACTGTCTCCTTATGGGTACACCTAATTCTGTCATCCAACCTCTTCAGAAAATTCAGAACTTTGCTGCAAGACTTGTTCTCTTGGCACCCCGTCATCACCACGCAACACCTCTCCTGGAAAAACTGCACTGGCTTCCCATTTCAGAACGTATTAAGTATAAAGTCGCTTGTATGTGTTTCAGTGCTATAAATGGTTCTGGTCCTGCTTACCTCTCTGAACTGCTGCATGTCTACACTCTATCTCGTACACTACGCTCTTCTTCTGACACCCGCATGCTGAAAATCCAACAATATAAACGCAAGACTCATGGCTTCCGCACTTTCTCTTGCTTTGGACCCCACATTTGGAATTGAGTCACTCCCACAAGACCTTAGACACTGCTCAACCCTGTCATCTTTTAAAGCCAACTGAAAACCTTCCTCTTCTCACAGTATTTTTCCATCCTAACTAATATCAGTACCCAGTTTCTGCTACAGTCAGTGTGTGTGTGTGTGTGTGTGTGTGTGTGTGTGTGTGTGTGTGTGTGTGTGTGTGTGTGTGTGTGTGTGTGTGTGTGTGTGTGCGTGTTTGTAGTGCGTTTTTATTATTATTATTTTATTCATATATATATTTATTTTTAAATAATACTTTATGTAAATCATTGTTTTGGTAGGACTATGCTTTACATGTGTATAGAATATCATATTTAGGTTAATATGTATCATGTGAGCGCCTCAGGGCGTTGATGAGCGCATGGTAAATGTACATTATTATTATTATTAGTTGTACGAATCTGTTTATAGACAGGCACAAGCAACGCTTCCCACTCTTGTTGTAAATAAAATAAGTCAAGTGTGTACATTTTGTTTATATGGTATAAAAGATTGTAACTGTAGCTTTTATTTGATGTTTTTCATGTTTTAATTGGTTTAGTTATTGTAGAGGAAACTGTGCGGGCCAAGGAAACACAGTTGTCAGCCATTTTGTGGTCCAGAGGGCCGTTTTTACTGTAGCAATAGTGTGTGTTCCTTGCGGCCCGCGCCGTTCTCTTATCTATGCGTGCGCGTGAGGATTTTGGGTGAGCTGAACTGAATTGTCTGCGGCTGAGCAAATAAAACCTGATTGCTGCCATACGCCTGCTGTGGTCTCCATTTTATTGACTCCGCTGCCTGGGTCACCGTCCTTCTACCGTACAACCGCTCCATTACATATATATATATGACAGTCTGCTAGTTTTGTCCCCCCATTTTATTGATGACTACTCAGTGCGGGTAACACCATCGTGATTCCTTGCTTGTTGGCTAAATTATAGTAGCAGACGATATTAGCGTGTTTGTTGTTGTTGTTGTTGTTGTTGTTTTGGATTGCCAACTTTACAGCAATGTCGTATTTGGTTATAAGTTTGCAACTTCAGAAATTAGGTATTTAGTATAATTATCTATATTTACAGCTAGTATTTGTGATGTAGACTTTCAAAATAATTCATAGGAGTAGGAACCGGGCTTAGATTAGATAGATTTGGGATTTGTAGGTTTAATCGGTTACAGAACTTTGAGTCTGGCGCCGAATTTGATGTTTGTGTTTTTATTTCTTCATTTTTAGGTAGATAAATAGGAAGACTGCATAAATAGTGAATGTTTGGTATATTTTAGGGCCCTAGTTTCAAATCTATGATAGTGTTTAGGGGTATAGGTCATGTTGTAGTTAATTAATTTGAAGTTAATTGCTGCTAATTCAGTTCCACACTAGAGTTCGCGGAGTTAATCTTATTTTAGCTTCATTTGATAGACTAGGTAACAATGATAATTTCTGACAGATAAAAAGATAATGGTCCACAGTTTGTGGTATTTTAAACCGCGTTAAAATGCGTTTAGTACTTTTTGAGTTTGGGCCCGATCAAAAGTTAGAAGTAACACAAGATGTTAGTTTGAAGTGCCTCGCACAGATTTCGCTGGACAGTGCTGTCCTTGCGGTCCGCCCCGCTATCATCTATAGATAAGAGGCGAGTGCAGCCGGTGGGCGATCAGAAGTGAGTCGGTTTGGCCTAGCGGTAAGGTGTTAGACTGGTAAGCGGAAGCCGGACCTCGGTTCGATACCGCTTCGGCTCTCCTTTCTCTTCAAAAAGGTTGTGGTTTGTGGACACTGTCTTGTGACTTTGTCCATCACTTCCTACTGAAATATTAAAATGGCTCTCATCGCTGCCCATGTTAATGCTGGAATCACTGATTCTGGTGGTGACAGTGTAGCGATGGGTATATAATACCCCCCCCCCCTCCCGACCTCCATACCCCCTTCCACCTCTTCTACCCGTCCGTAATAAGCCTTATGGTTTTTGTGGACGTTAAGCACCATTATTATTGGTGGGTCAGTCAGTTCAGGAGCTGTGTGAAAGTCGAGGTGGCCGCCCGGGGTTTTCCCTCCTAATGAGCCTTGCGGTTTCTGTGGACGCAAAGCAACATTTAACGTGCTTCGTCACAATTTGTCCCTACTGAATATGCCAACCAACATCGAAGACATGAAGTTCCATGGGAGCCATATCAGCGTGCATCGACGCAGAGGGTTGTGTTTCGGCCAAGTTCGTCACGTTGCCAGTAAGCTGAATTGCCATTTTTCAGTAGTTGTGTTGATTGTTCAGGTTGTTTTGTTTATTCAGTCATGTTGCTACTCTGAGTATGAATAATGTCATGGTGGAAGGACTTACTGACTTATAGTTACTATTATGATTTTAAGTCTACCCTTTAGGAGTGATTACGATTATGCCTTTATTATTGCCTCACTGAATGCCCTGTATATAACGATGATTCACACCCATTATTACACATCGGCGTTTAGTCACTGTTGTAGTTATTGACCCAGCTCCTGTTTGTAATCTGTTTTAGATAACTTGTTTTGTGCAGTATGTGTGTATATATATGATGGTAGTCTTTTAAATTCTCTCTCCCTCTGGCATGGTGTCAATGTATTTCATCGAGAGTATTATGCAGTTGTTTCATATACTCTGATGAAATGTTCCCTGCAACCTTCCCCTCAGCCCTTGTATGTCTGGTTGTGTAAATAAAAGTATCACTAGCGTGTGCCCGAGTCAAGAGGAGTGATAGTTGTGGACTGATAGAACTGTGCTGTGACACGATGGTAGGTCCATCATACTGTGTTCATAACAATGGTTTTGTGGTGTTTTACAGTTACTCAGTTGCATAGTGGTTTCAGATGATTAAGTTCTAGAATGGTATGTCATGTTGTTTTACTAATTGTTGTGTTAGTACGTATGTCACTTTTCTTAGGGTTGTTTCAAAGTACTAAGTTCTAGAACTGTATGTCATGGTGTGTCACTAATTGTTCTAGTACTTATGCTACCTTGCTTGAATGCATTTTATCGAGAGTATTATGTAGTTGTTTCATATACTCTGATGAGATGTTCCCTGCAACCTATCCCTCAGTCCCTTAGTATGCTTGAATGTTAATAACTGCAAGACGTTACTAATAGATGTTGTTCGGTGATGTGTCTATTCCGTGTCAAACGGTGTCACTAGTTGTTGTTCCGCCATCAAATCTGGCCTGCAATGTTTCTTCAATTCATGCTTATTGGGGTTAGTGCATTTTATTATTGTATGCATTTCATTGAGAGTACTATGTGGTTGTTTCATAGGCTCCAGTGTAATGTTGCAGGCATAACAATGACTTAATGCTATATTATAATTTTGTATTTTGATTTCTAAACATTATATGTCTACATTATTATTATGTGTAAATAATGTATGCTCGCTGGACCTACAATTGTGTTTATTGTTGGTTACAGCGTGCCGTCTT
>OY757555.1:16431542-16451412 GCA_963584105.1 Alviniconcha strummeri
TTATCAATCCAAATGTGAGACAGTTTGGCCTAGCAGTAAGGCATTATTAGGCTGGTAAGCAGAAGGACCTCAGTTCAAATCCACTTCGGCTCTCCTTTCTTTTCAAAAGTTGTGGTCTGTGGACACTGTCTTTTGACTTTGTCCCTCACAATTAATGAAACTTTAAAATGGCTGTCATCACTGCCCACCTTAATGCAGAAGTCATCCAGTGGTGACATTGAAGCGATAGGTATATAATCTCCCTCTCCCCCCACCTCCATACCCCCTTCCCCTCCTTCTCCCCATCTCTAATAAGCCTTAAGGTTTCTGTGCACCACATTTACTTCATTCCAAATGCTACACTTCCAGCCCACACACGCGTGGAGAAGACAGCACATGTGCTCAGCCCTGCTCTGCAGCCAAACCAAACACAGCAGCTAGCTCGCATCTGCCCCCTGTAGGCAATGTGTAATCACATCATCCCATGTGCTCAGCCCAGATGATGATGTGGGACTTAATGTCCTCAGATGATGATGTGGGACTTAATGTCCTCAGATGATGATGTGGGACTTAATGTCCTCAGATGCTAGACTGACATACTAGGGCCAAGACCAGCCCTGAAGAAAATGGCCCCTTTCCAAAGTCAACTCAGATATCACTGGCTTCTTAATATGCTGAAAGGACAAATGCACCAGAGAGACATAGCTCGTTCATAGGTGGGGGGGGGGGGGGGGGGGGGGGGCTGGGGGCTGACAGGGTGAGTCGGAGGGGGGTTTGGGGTGGATGGTGGAAGCTAGAAGCTATGCACTCAAACACTTCTCTCTATTCTTAAAATTGTCAGTAAGCTATGTACTGAAACGCTTGTCAGTACTCTAAATGATGTCAGTGAACTATACACTAAACACTTGTTACCATTCCAAAAGATGTCAGTAAGCTATGTCCTGAAACACTAGTCAGTACTCTTAATGATGTCAGTGAGTTATAGGTACTAAATATATGTCATCATTCTGAAAGATGTCAGTAAGCTATGCACTGAAACACTTATCATTATTCTCAAAGATGTCAGTGTACTGACAGATAAAGCAATCAACATTGCACTCAAATAAATTACACAATCTATCAATCACTCATTTACACACCGTATGTGGAAGGAGAAAAAAGGGGTAATAAGCATGGCAAAGCAAGCATTCAATAAGCATTCCCCAGCAAATTATTTGGGTGTCCGTTCAAGTGGAAATTGTTTACATTGCTGAATCTCAGATGACAGAGTATTAAAATAAAACTGAGAACAACATGTGAATCAATCTATCAATCCTTTCATCCACAAAAATAAAAAATGCAAACCAGCTGTAACAGGATCTTTCTCAGTGCAAGCTTCAGAGATTGGAAATTGATCAATTGACATCCAAATTTGATCAACCCAACTGCTTTCATGAAGTGAAGCATTCAAAAGTTGGCACACACCACACAGCTCATCATCTCTTTCCAGAGGTGACACAACCTTCCAAACCCTTTCGTACACCCTCAAATGTTTACCCTAAATGTACATTTACCCCCCCCCCCCCCCCCCACCACCACCACACACACACACCCATGCCCATCATAAATATGGCGGAATACATCTCAGGAAAGACCAATCTCATACAAGACTCGCTCAATTCTTGGGGGGGGGGGGGGGGGGGGGCTTACTTTCTTTTTTCATGTGTGTCTGCTTATTCTTTTCTTTTATATACATATTTTTTTCTTGCTTCTCCAACATTTTATAGGCTAGCTAAGGAGGTTAGTCTGTTCATATTAACTTTGTATTTACATATATGCTTGTTTTATGTATGTATATATTCATACGCATAAAAACTGAATTTTAAAAAAAAAAGAAAAAAAAGGATTTTTTTTATCTTGTTTTTTTTTTCTTACACACAACCACTGTCTCAGAGATACCTGGATAATTACTAATTGGATTTGAACGTCTTGTCAGCTGCACATAGTAAGCTCAGGATGATGAGACTATGTCAGTCAAATACACAGTGCCAAACTCTCCTACGTAAACCTTTTCTCAAGTCTAGGCTGCACAATTAATCCATGCACAAATATCAAACAAACATACACAAATATCAAACATGAAATGCCTTAAATTTTGTCAGCTTGATATAAATTGTCACACACTATCATAAATTGTCATGTACTATCATAAATTGTCACGTACTATCTTGCAAAGCATGCAGCAGCTGACCCCCCCCCCCCCCCCCCCCCCCCCTCTGAAAAAAGAAAGAAAGAAAAGAAATGCATGCTAACAACAGCAACAATGGCTATTCAGAGATAAAAAAAGGATGTGGTTCGACTTTCAAAACAATTCACACATTCTTCCAAGTGTTGCTGATGTGATTTTGTCAGTGATATGAGTTAATCTATGACACTTTCCAACATAACTTATGATACAGAGCAAGTAGAGACTTTCCAAAATAACTAACAATAGGACTAAGCAGAGCAATCATCAAAATGGCACAAAATCGGACACTGGAGGGGTTTGTAGATCAAACTTGTAATCAAGAGAAGAAGAAAAACTGAAATACAGGTGCAGAGATTTCAAATGGTAAAATTGTTATCAGAATGAAAATTGTATGAGTTTAGATTCCAACATGCTTTGATATAAAGTACAGCAACATCTTGTACCTGTATGTATATATACAGACTAACAGTACAGTAACGCACAACATTGTATTATTTTGTGTATTATGTTCAAGCACAGGCAGACTATCTATCGCCTCTTTCCAAACCCTGAGAAAGAAAGGTGAACAAACTGAAATCAGTCAACAAATGATAATCATACATGAACAAATGTACAGTGAATAGCAGGAGGAAAAAACAAGCAAGCAAACATACAAACACACACACAAAAATGAAAACAAAGTCTCTTTGGATACAGCCAGAAAAAAGGTCCATGCAACCAAGTTACCACCCAACCAACCCAGACAATAACTGTCCTTTACTATTTAAAACATTCTTTTGTTAAGGCATAGGATGGGGTTCAAAGTTTTAAAGCTAAAATGTACAGGTTAAAGGGGCCAGTGCATTTGCTAGTAGCTGAAGCCCATTACCATCACCATAACCTTTTGGAGATTTGCTTCACTTGATATCTTTGATGAACAGGAGTATATTCTCACATTGCTTAAAGGGACCAGTGCTTACAGCTACTGTACTTAAATTTATGGTCTCAGTGATTTCATTTATTAGTGGCAGTACTATTTCCAGCTCTCTCCATACAAGTCACACCACAGACTCTAAGGAACTTGACCCTGTCACTGCCAACAATTTTGTTTGATGCAGTTTCTCTCCAAGATGATTCTTAAGAAAAGGCTCGGCAGAGCAAAAAACCCGCCAATTTTGATAACTGTGTTTCACGTCAGTACACGTAAAGACTTGGAATCCAAGCAGGATGTCAAATGACGTCCAATATGTAGACTGTAAAGTGCATTGCCAGTGACATCATATGACATCCTGAAGGCAGCGAAAGGGTTAACAAGCTCTGCTCCAGTCCATCCAATGTGTGTGCCTTATGGATTATCACCGGCATCACCGTTGTTTTTTCACCAAGTGGATTGCAGCTACCACTACACACTTCTTCTGATGGACTTCTGTGGAGATGGTGGGGTAACAGATCAGATCAAGTGCTCACACCTAATACAGCTCCAATTACCACCAATACCAACTTTTCTGATAGTTATCACTGAGTTTTGATGCCCTGTCAACCACATGGTGTTGCCTCCAGTTGATGTTCTGTGGTGCTGCATTGCATTTGCACCTTACTTTGAAAGGTGGAAAGGTATGTACTCGGCTTTAGGAAGCAGAAGGAAAAAAAATCACTTTGGTATCAATGTAATTCTATTAGACACACAACAGAATACTTTGCAGAGAAAGCATGGATTGGATTCTCTTTCTCTTTCATTCAGACCTTTTCTGAAACCTCTCCTCACTTTGAACAAACTGAACATTTCATCAACACATACACATCTGATGAGACCCCTTTCACTACCTAATACAGATCCAGAAGGTACTTTTGCCTTTTGTATTAAACAGACCTGTGGTTTGAACTGAAAATAAGTGATGAAGCAACAGTCAAAAAGTAAATAAGATGGATTGCACTAGTTAATACTAGCAATGCATAAACTGTTACAGCTCCCACCTTATCCCACCGTGTGTGTGTTACTGAGGGTTACATGAAGATTACTGGTGGAACAGCATTTGACATCAGCTACATAAAATGAATACAGCATGTGTCACACACATTGTGCATCATTGCTCTAACCTTCTGAATCTAGTACTACTACTAAAGCCACTACTACCCCCCAAAAGGAAAAAATCAGAATTTTCTGGATTATCATAATAACATCACCAACTTCAACTGATAGTTGACATATTAAGTCACTCACAAAGAAGACAAAAATGGAGAAATGCTCAATCCAAAGACATGTGCAAGACATCAGTGTGGATCAGGGCAAAAATGGGAATTAGAGAAATATTCTCTCAGATGCAGAGAACAGTGCTACATGATGCTCACACAAAAACTTGTATCCTAGTTGATTACACATAATGCACACATCTGTACCTCTTATCCATTGACTAGTGGGTCTTGGCACGCAGAGATGAAAAACACACTGCTGGCATCATTAAAAAAACAGGTCACAACGACTCATTGTGAACTGCATCAGCATGAGTACTCTTCAAGGTGGTACCACAGACTGACAGGGAAATACATGTACTCTCATAGATCAGACAGCATGGTTAACAATAACACTGACTGACTAATGACATTCAATGGTAAAAGTCATATCAGGGCAAAACACAAGTTATCAAATCTCAAGTAAAATGTCTGATCCACTGTTCATGTTACTTATGTCACTTCATGGCTGAAGATGGTTGTGGGAAAATGAAGTAGAATGACATGAATTGAGAGGGCAGAAAGCAGAAAACCAGAATCCCTGGCAGTAAGTGACACATGTAAGGTCTTCTTCTTTTTAAACCTACTCCAGGCTTGAAAGGCGATCATTTTCAACAAAATTCCCAAACTTCCCAGAACCTTGGCCCAAAATGCCATTTTCCCCAAACTTTCTATGCCCGCAAAAAGGCACCTCATTTTCCCTACACTTTCCAGGCTTGCAAAAAGGCACCTCATTTTCCCAAAACTTTTCCAGTCATTTTCAGCTTTGTACAGACCCTGATAATTATAGTAACAGGCACCAAAAACTCCTCCCTCTTTCCCTCCCACCCCTTTTGTTTTTTCAGTATGGGTACATGCATCAAAGATACTGCAGCAACAGGGTGGAGTTTCCCCACTGTGTTACTTCAAAGACCAGCTCATCAGCAACGGACCTGTCAACTGTGGTACTACTGAACCCGTCTTTTAAGACCACCCTAAAAGCTCAGCTAAAGCAGTCTCAAAAGAGGAATGGTGCTTCTAGACATTTAAACGAAAATACAACTGGAAGGGGCATGTTTGTTGTTGTTCCTGTTGTTTCGGTGGTGGTGGGGGGGGGGGGGGGGGGAAGGAGGAAGGGACTTCTCAATACAGCCCAAAGTCACTAGGCAAAGGACCCTCAACCACTTCACCAAGCCATCGCAAAGGCCTTTCTTCATCAAAGATACATGGCAAGTCTTGTGGTACAAAGTCTTGACAAAGGGGCTGAGCGTGAATGCAAGTAGTCTTGACCTGCAGAAAATGGGAGAAGAAACTGCCACTACTGTGGCTAAGATGGACGTCTTCATTGTCCAGTGGGAGCATCAAGAGATACTGGGGGACCCATCTGTTCCCAGCCGCAAACATAGAAAATAAGTGGTGAACTATTGTGTCTGTGGCTAAGATGGATGTCTTTATTGTCCAGTGGGAGCATCAGCAGATACTGGGGGACCCATCTGATCCCAGCTGCAAACATAGAAACAAAAGACAGGATGAACCTCAGCAGCAAACTGCTGAAGGTTTGAATGCAGATTGCCTGCTCTTTCAAAACCAATTTACTTCTGCAGCAAATTTCTGAAGGTCTGAATGCAGATTGCCTGCTCTTTCAAAACCGATTTATTTCTGCAGCAAACTGCTGAAGGTTTGAATGCAGATTGCCTGCTCTTTCAAAACCAGTTTACTTCTGCAGCAAATCACTTAAGCTTTGAGTGCAGACAACCCGCTGTTTTGATATCAAGAACCAAAGTGGCAGAAAACATGTTCACCAAGTGGGCCTTTGCCAAGTGGAAGAAGCCACATCAAAATGAATAACATTGAAATTAGCTAAGTGGAAGAAGCCACATCAAAATGTATAACATTGAAAGTAGATGAGTTATACCAGAAAACATACTGTTTGTAGATGCATCCATGCATCTTTCAGCCTGGGAATTTTATAGGCTGGCGCAGTGAAGGGGTTAAGAGTGGCCCTAAAAGTGGGATGGTCCTTGGTCAGGCATTGTTTCCACGTTAAATAGGAAGGGAAAGACTTTGAACAAAAAAAGTGATTTCAAAAGAGGGGATAGTCTCTCACCAAGGGTTGTCTGTCAAAAGGGCTTCCAGTCACTGTATCACAGAAACAGTGAAGTGTGATGCTCGCAAACAACCCTGCTAATCAGCTATATCAATTTCACAAGACTGAAATGTTTTATATGCTTTGAACATCTAGCTGGGCTAATTACACCAGCACTGAAAACAAGTGAGCTTTCCACCAGGTCTTAGTTAAAAAAGATTTTTTATTTTTTATTTTTTTAAACTTGTATCAAGAAGATGCCACAGTTATCTGTTCTTAAAATACCCACATGTAATCCATGGCTGTCACATCACATCACATGGCAGGAATGGGAGCAGAAGACCATTTGAACACCAACACAGGTTAGCAAAGCTGATTTAGTATTTTTCAATTGTTCTACACAATGTTGTCTTGGCACAAATGTATCTTGTTGGAAAATGTTGCCTTAGTATGGATGTATCCCTTATTAGCACTGTTGGAAAATGTTGCCTTAGCATGGATGTATCCCTTATTGGCACTGTTGAAAAATGCTGCTGTGACAGGGGTGTATCCCCTATTGGCAAAATGTTCGAAAATGTTGCCTTAGCCTGGATGCATCCCATATTATCAGTCTGTTGGAAAATGTTGCCTTAGTATGGATGCATCCCATATTATCAATCTGCTGGAAAATGTTGCCTTAGCATGGATGTATCCCATATTATCAATGTGTTGGAAAGTGTTGCCTTAGCAAGGATGCATCCTATATTATCAATCTGCTGGCCATATTATCAATCTGCTGGAAAATGTTGCCTTAGCATGGATGCATCCCTGCTCATAAATTTATGCCAATGCTATGACTTTTACTAAACATGCATGTTCATCTGTTTTCTCTCGCCTTTTATTTGTTTGAAGCACAAATGACTACACAGCATAGTGTTTACTTTTCACAGAATAACAATAACTACACAGGAGAAAGTATGGGTGGTGACAACAACAAAGTGAAAGCATGGGTACAGCACTTAAAGAGCTTCAAGTTTCACGTACATGCATCTACAGTTCAATGGCGGCTGTTCTCATTAAATCACACAGACATGTACAGTTGAAATGATGACATGGATGCCCATGGAAGAGGTGAATTACTGTTCCAATCCTAGCCTGCTGCTGGACCAAAAGTCTCTGCCATTGCACTGAAAGTCCAAATACCAGAAAGAGAGGTAAAGAAACACTACCCTCAGTTCCTGGTTTCAAGTCGGATACCAATGCTCAAAATGGAACCAGTTGTGACAGTTACAAACAGTAACTCTTGTTGATACAGTTCAGTGTTCTACGTTTTGTTGCCCAACATGTTCCTTATTATTATTACACCCTTTTATGCTTTATGGTGAAAGCACATCAGAAAAGCATCAATGAACTGAAGAAGCACAGTATTTTCTTTCTCTGCATAAATGTGTCCAAAATGGCTGAATGCACAAATACTCTTGACTTTCCACTGTACACCTCCAGGGTGTATGTAATGAACACACTCGAATGACTAGAAGTAGAAGAGCAACACTTCTGCAGATCTGATCCTCCGCAGTAAGCCTATCTTGCATCGCTTGTCTTCAGCCTGCTGAGATGAGGAAAACTGACAAGGCTGCAATGACTTATTGGAAGGCCAAATCATGGGCACCAGTCATATGGCTACATAGTAATCCTTCTATGCAGGGACACCACTTGATCTTGCAACACCATGTCTTTATCCTGCACACAGAAGAAGAACAGTCAGTAAAAACATCTGTGTATTAAACAAAATGTATATAATTTCTCAGTATGAGAAAGTTAAACGAATAAACAACAGTAAATGAATTTGACCCACTAACCAACCTGTTTCACCGCATAACCAACTGGCCCTCTAACCCATCCTCCAGTGACCCTCTTTTCCATCACAGCAACATCATTTGACAGCAGTTTATTCATCTCACAAGAAACGGTCTCTTTAGAAAGCTGCATGGAACAACAGCTTCTTCCTGTGCTATGATCACAGGCACAGTGCTGCTTCAGCTCACTGGTGGGCTAACATAGTTACTGGATCTTAATGTTCCGTTAACCACACAGGGTCAGCTTAGGACTAACAACCACTGTCATCAGTCCATACATACTCCCACACCTCCTCTAAAAACTATAAGCAAACCACACCCAAGTCAGATCCATAAACTCAGTCCAAACACAACATAGGACAAAATCAACAAACAACCACTGTCATCAGTCCATACATATTCCCAAGCTCCTCTAAGAAGTATACGCAAAACACACCCAAGTCAGATCCATAAACTCAGTCCAAACACAACATCGGACAAAATCAACAAACAAGGCAGTTAATTAGCACTTGAAAAGTGTCGCTTAAACACAGCAACAAAGACCCGAGTCACCTACGGCAACTCTGTCCTGGCATGCAAGCAAATACAAGGAACATAAACACAAAATCCACCAGAGGTTACATCCTCTGATATAGTTGGTTTTTGGATCTTAATGTCTTGTCAACCCTACATCTGACTTGGGCGTGTTTTGTACTGAATGATGACAGTGTTTCTTTGTCCTGAGGATGTACCTCTGGTGGAGTTTATGTACCTTGTATTTACACGCATGCCAGGTGAGAGTTATCGTAGGCAACTCAGGTCTTTGTTGCTGTGAGTGTGTGATGCTTTTTGAGCACTAATTAAATCTTTTGTTTGTTGATTCTGCACAGGCACTTTGGGCCTCTTTCTATTTCAGGTTGTTACTAAATGGGACATCCCCCAACAGACTGATCTATCATAACCCAAACTGTGCTGTAATGAGGCACATCAGGCACTGAAGGTGACCAGCACATAACAATACAAGAACAGCAAATTTGAAGAAAAAAAAGATGGAACCAGCAAAAGCACGCACACAAAATGACTGACCTTGCTTACTTGTAGCGGTACTTTTTGACGCAGTCGTTGCCCAGATCGGCCACCACCAGGCGGAAATCTGTCATGACAGCCAGCCCACTGGGTCGTTTCAACTTGTCTTCATGGCTGTCTACGATGTATAGTGGCTTGCCTCCGCCACTCAGGATCTGCACGTAGCTCCGCCCCTTCTCTGTCTTGGTGGCCAGGATGTGGCCACTGGAGTCCACACTGATGCCTCCATACTGCCCCTTCCCAGAATCCACCAGGCGCCGGGAGAATTTCCCATCCTTGCTGAAGATCTGAATGCGATGGTCAGCGATGAGGATCTCATCATTCTTGCCCACGGCCAGAGCTGAAATTAGTTTGAACTGCCCGTCCTTGTCGCCACGGCTACCAAACGTGGTGGTAAGGTTGTCTGACGCGTCAAATATAAAGATTTTGCTAGCGCCAGCATCGGCTACAATGATCTCCCCACGGCTGTTGATGACTATATCGATGGGCTCCTGGAACCCTGGGTTGGTAAACTGTCTGACCACTGCCCCCTCACGCGTCAGGACAGACACAAGTTTCGTGCGCCAGTTGACAACCGCCAGGTTGCCATCTGGAGCCAGTGCAAGCCCTGTGGCGCTTTGATTCTCTAGCCCCTCTGGGCCGATCATGCGCACAAAGTCTCCGTCCTGGGACAACACTTTGATTCGGCTGTTGCCTGTGTCCAGCACGTAAATGGTGTCCTCTTGACCTACACACAGTCGTACGGGCTGGGAGAAGTTGTCGCGCCCTGACCCTCGTGAGCCGAAGCGAGCCACCGGGTTTATGTGATCCAAGACATCAATGGTGTAGGGACTGTCTCTGATTGGCCGACTAAATATAGTGATGGAGAGTTTGAGCTTGCCAGGCTTCTGTGGCAAGAAGAGGACATCATATGACCCATCCTCATTGTCTTTGATCTTGTGCTCCACCGAGTCTCCCTTCTCTGTTTTCAGTTCCACCTCCAAGGGGTCCCCGCCTGTCATGCGTGGGTTGCCGTGATAGTCCACAGTGTTGATTCGGATGGAGGAGCGGAGGTGCGCAGTGGTAGGGAACACCTTGGCCGAGCTGAGCGCTGGGAACGTGGTGCTGACGCTGATGCGTCCAAAGTGGCTGACGGCCTTGGCGATCTCGCGCAGGGCGTCATTGTGCTTGTAATCATAGCGCAAGAAGGAGTTCTCCCGTGGTTCCGACAGCGTGCTGGTGGTGTCCAGCTTCTCGTTCAGGTCAGAGATCTTCTTGGTGATGTTGCGCACCTGGCCACACACAAAAGCAAACATGCATATCCCAAAGGTCTTTCTCACAGCACCCGCAACCAGAAGCTGGATAAGGATGCTTTAATTTTGTTTAAATAGTAACAATAATGAAATCAATAATGAAATTGTTGTGAACCATGGTCTCTTAACATAAAAACAGAGCTTGGCGTACTGTATCAGGCGTACTGTACAGAAATCAAAGACAGGTTGCTAGCAGTGGTAGATCTTAAGCAGATGTGGCTTCAGAGTGGTTTTAAATGCAATGGTTGACTGAACGTGTCTAATTTCACAAGGCAGAGAATTCCAGACAGAAGAAGCGACAGATTATAGGGGAAAAAGTGCAACATGTCCAAATGTTTTGGTCTTAATGTGTGAAATGCACAGAGTTCTCGAGTCAGAAGAATCTTCATGGAGAGCGCACATAATAAAGATCAGACAGATAAACAGGGGCTGAATCAGAGAAAAAGGAGTGAGAAAGCACTGACAACATAGTACACTCAATGCATCCTTCGCTAGGCAGCCAGTGAAGAATTCTGAGGAGGGGCGAAACACGATCTCCTTTATGAATCTGAGATCTAAATACATAAAAGGTTCAAAAGATCACTTTTTATTAGGACAAAACACAACGTGCACATTTTCATGGTAATCCCTTTAATCAAGCTACAAAATGACACTTAAACAACAGTTATACAGTTAAAGTTGTGTTTTGTCCTAATAAATAGCATTCTTTTGAAACTTTTATGTGTTTAGATCTTGTTTTAGAATGCTAGCAGTCATTCTTGTTTCAGATGTTTGAGCTCTGAGGGCTCTGCACGGCGACTCACCTCCACCTGGTACTGCAGACCATCACACTCATCCTGCACCTTGTCCTTCTCTGCCCGTATCAGGTCCAGCTGCTCCTTCAGAATGTTCTTCTTTTCCTCCTTGATCTTCCTCACCCACTGCAGGCACTCATGGCGCCGCCTGTCCACCACTGCGATGACATCCTGGAAGGAACGGTTAATGCTGTCCAGGGTCCTGTCCACAGACAGCTCCAGCTGACGGAGCTCCTCCGAGACAGCATCGTAGGCGGAGTTGAGGTTCTTGATGCACAGGTGTGCCTTGAACAGGAGTATCTCAGACATTCTCTTGATGGCGATGGCAAAGGGGATGACAGTGTGCTCACTGGCCCCACGGCCGCTGTGATTTCCACAGTCCAGGCAGAGGGTGCAGAACACGATGTCACACGTCTCACAAAATAGCAGCTCCTGGACAGCATGGACAAAGAAATTGTCAGCACAGTCACACTGTTATTGCTTCAGTCATTCCCTTTTCCCAGATCAGTAGTTTAACCAGCACTAAGTAGTTTAGTTACCTGGCATAGTAAAAGCCCATGCAGTCAGCCATAAAAGTCAATTGCAGGTTAAATAGTAATTCGATTTTAGCATCTTGTTGGCAACACAGTAATATATAATAATTATACCATATTAGAGAGAAACATTATGAATCAAGCCATGTACAAAGTCTGGCTCACAGTTAGAGCTTCACATCACATTATTGTGTGCAAGGAATACAAAATTACAACTACAAAATTATTATTTTTGAGGCTTTACTGTATAAATTTGTGTTGATCTTGTAAAGCGTGATCTCTATAGCCCTATCTCTCACTGGCCCCACGGGGTTAGAGATAGTGCTATAGAGAGAAATGACTGCTATTATTACACTTATTATGGGGGGGGGGGGGGGGGGGGGGGGGAGTAAAATACAATAAAGCAGAAAAGCAGAAACCAGAAAGGTGGAATTCCTGGTAACAGGACAATTATGTAAAGCTATATTCTGACCGGCTTGAGGTTTTACAGAGGAGATCTTTGAACAGCTTTTGATTCCCACCAAAGATGACACTTTAACCCTTTCATTGCCATGTCAATTGAAAACGGCAAACAAAAGTGCAAAATTTGAAATCCTTCAGTAATTTATTTGTCTTTTCTGAATTATAATATGAAAGGATTTTCACTAAAACAGCACAGTATTACATTTTCAGTGTTAAAAGTAGATTAGCTATAATTTGAAAGGATTTTCATTAAAACAGCACAGTATTATATTTTCAGTGTTAAAAGTAGATTAGTTATAATATGAAAGGATTTTCATTAAAACAGCACAGTATTACATTTTCAGTGTTAAAAGTAGATTAGTTATAGGACCAGAAAATATACTGTCTGCAGCTGCATCTTTCAGCACAGAAATGTCACTGGCTGGAGCAGTGAAGGAGTGTGAAAGTAACCCTGACATGGAGCACCACCAACAGGTTTATGTGAAAGTAACCCTGACATGGAGCACTACCAACAGGTTTAAGTGAAAGTAACCCTGACATGGAGCACCAACAGGTTTATGTGAAAGTAACCCTGACATGAAGCACCACCAACAGGTTAATGTGAAAGTAACCCTGACATGGAGCACCACCAACAGGTTTATGTGAAAGTAACCCTGACATGAAGCACCACCAACAGGTTTATGTGAAAGTAACCCTGACATGAAGCACCACCAACAGGTTTATGTGAAAGTAACCCTGACATGGAGCACCACCAACAGGTTAATGTGAAAGTAACCCTGACATGGAGCACCACCAACAGGTTTATGTGAAAGTAACCCTGACATGGAGCACCACCAACAGGTTAATGTGAATGTAACCCTGGCCTGGAGCACCACCAACAGGTTAATGTGAATGTAACCCTGACATGGAGCACCACCAACAGGTTAATCTCAGCAGTCCCCTTCTTCAGTCCTATTTCATACAGTCCACCAGACAGCTGGTCAGTCACACAGCCAGCTAATCATTAGACTCAGACATCAAACATGAGTAATCATCCAATAATATTGCTGCATGAGATAAGAGACAGACATGATCCACTAGCCCATCTAGATTATAGCAGTGCTTTGGTCAGCTTGCCACTAAGTTCAAAGTCTGAAAGATATCACAAACTGATCTCAGCCCAGGTCAAGAATATCATAATAATAATGGAAATGTGTAAGTGCTCTACCTACCAAAATATTTTAACAGCCCAAGGCACGTACACAAGCAAGAATAGTGACAATAATTATGCTACAACATAAAATAAAATTTAACAAAATAGTCACTTACTTTATAGCATACACACACACACACACACACACACGCATGTGCACCATGGCACAGACACACACATGCACACATCATGGCACACACAAACACACACACACACACAAACACACACACACACACACACACACACACACACACACACACACACACACACACACATGCATGTGCACCATGGCACAGACACACACATGCACACATCATGGCACACACAAACACACACACACACACACAAACACACACACACACACACACATCATGGCACACACAAACACATACACACATCATGGCACACACACACACACACACACACACACACACACACACACACACACACACACACACACACACACACACACATGCAGTCTCTCTTAAATATCTAGTCAGTTGATTCACCAATGATACGCAAATCCTGAGTGAGACAAGAAGAGTCAAGACCTAATTACAGCTAGGCCTGCTTTGACTGAAGAAACAATGAATAGGGTTTTCAAACTACTGTTGAAGAAAGAGGCGGTTTGTCAGCAGAGGAGCACCCCCCTACATTTGAGGGCAAGGGGAGCTGAGTACCAGTGTCACAAGTTAGAATTAATGTAGTTAATTCTATGTATGTAATTTGTATAGTGGTTAAAATGATGTTGGTGTTGTTGCTTTTATTTTGTGGAAGCGGGTAAATGCAGTTTTAAAATATATGACTACGTGAGCGGTCACGGGCTTAGTGTCCACCCCGGGTGGACAGTGTTACTCGGACGTCGCACTGCCGACATGCAGAATGAGCGGATTCAGCTGAGTTCAGAAGGTGACATCATGAATCGACAGACAGTGCCAGGTGTCAGTCCATTGCTTACTTTCATAGCGACAAGTCGTATCTGGCCCGACCTATCCAGGCACCGAGTTGAGGTGTGGGACTGTCTCTCTGTGTGAATTGAGTCAGTTCCTTCAGAGGTTTAAGGAAAGAGTATATAAAGACGAGGTATGACGCTTTCATAAGCGTGCTTAGTGTGTGCAGGCTTTGCATACGGCGGTGTTGTGGCCGGTATTATCTTTGTGTGCATCTTGTCACACAGCGGTGTAGTGGCCGGTAACAAAAACCTGTTGAGGTGAGTGATTTAATGTTGTTGTTTGTATGGAATAAGTAGTCTGTATCAGTCAATGTTCGTTTATGCAAAATAAATGTATTGGTTGAATAACAGAATTATGTTTGTGACAGTTCAGGCACTTTTATTTGGATGCTCCGCATAAGCGTAGTGCGGTGTTGCGTGCAGGCCGCGTTGGCTGTTGTCCGCAGGCACCGTTGGCTGTAGTATTTCCCGCTATACCTTACTAGTAAAAGTAGCGGTCTTTAAGTCGTTTCATGCGTGTCATTTCTCTTAGTATATTTTAACCCATTCTTGCTCTACAGCCCTGTCCATGATGCATAAACAGTGCTGCTCGACAGTGACTGTGTTTTACTCTGATGGCTCCCACATACTGGGGCCTGGGTTTCCAGGTGTGTGTGGAATTTTGGACACTGCTTCTCTGCAGGTTTTTCCCCATCCCCGGGCTCCAAGAGACGACTCACTGAGGGCACGCTGGCGACCCCTGGTCTTCAACAGGATCCTTTGCTGCCGGCTCGTCTTTGGCGTCACCACTCGCAAGACCCTTACACGGACGGTATCTGCCTCTTCACGCGTGCAGATGAGTTGACCATGTCTCTCGGTGTGAAAGACTAGTGGCAGAGTGTCATTCGTCATGTGATGAAAGTTAAGCTTTAATTCTGAGCCAGGGTGAGCTCCGGACAGAAGTGTTCAATTCTGTAACTAGTAAATGCAATCGTTCGTCCCCGCGTTCCTCATGAATAAAACTGTAAACATCGTAATTTTGACAGTTGTTGAGTGAATGTGTATTCTCTGCCACCCTAGCCTGTTCTAGGAACGGGACAACTGTTCCATCTTTTCACTTTAAAGGGAAGGTGGGGCAAAAAATGGTGACAATCAGTGAGGATTGTTTTTCTTTTTCTCTTTTTTTCTTCCTCCCTTTTTGCTGTATCACTGGGTGGTATTCATTTAATCCATTTTGCAACATTCATAATAGCCCCCACCCCCCGTCTATCTCCTAAGAAAAAGACCAATGAAAAAAAAGAGACCCAAAGCAACAGACACAAAACAGAACAAAAGAAAGCACACAGTGAGAGAAACAAGAGAGTATGGGAGGGACGGGGGGGGGGGGGGGGGGGGGGGGGAGAGCATGGGACTATTTTTTTTCCAATATCAGGACAGTCTCTTAAATGATGTCAATGGGCGACATACTGTGACCCTTTTCAACTGACCTGGTTAGTGTGCACTGAACATTTTGGTATGACGTCGCGTCGTTGCTGGGCCATAAGGTCCAAGAGCTGGTTGACGATAAAACTGGGTGGGAAGGCTGACACCCCCCCCTGCGGCATGTGGATTGTCTCCCTGCATATTGGACAGCGAAAGGAGCCGGTGTCTGAAATGAGAAAACAGTATTTTACTTTAAATGAAATGGTCCAGGTCTAAAACAGCCCCTGTCTGAGACAAAAAGAAGCAAAATGGTCAAGCCATTTAAGTCAAAAACAAAAAAACAAAATAGTCAATCCATTTAAGTCAAAAACAAAAACAAAACAAAAAAGCAAAACGGTGAAGCCATTTAAGTCAACAACAACAACAAAAAGAAAAGCAAAATGGTCAAGCCATTTAAGTCAAAAAAATTAATATAAATAAATGGTCAAGCCATTTAAGTCAAAAACAAACCAAAAAAAACTGAACGGTGATGATTCTCTACAGGCAGGACCTGTAGGCACACACATCACACCACCACCACCAACAACAACAAAGCCCCTACCAAGGGTCTGAACAGCAATGATTCTCTCTAGGCAAGACCAGTACACATCACACCACCACGACCAGCAACAACAGTAAATAAATCCCCATGAAGGGTCTAAACACTGATGATTCTCTCCAGGCAGGCAAGACCCGTACACATCACATCACCGCCAACAACAACAACAACAAAACACTACCAAGGGTCTGAGCAGTGACGATTGTCTCCGGGCAAGACCAGAACACACCACACCACCACCACCAAGTCCCTACTAAGGGCCTGAGCAGCTACAGTCTCTCCAGGCAGACAGGCAGGACAAGTACACATCACACTACGACGACGACGACCACCACCACGACCACCACCACCACCACCACCACGACCACCACCAACAACAACAACAAGTCCCTACCAAGGCTCCGAGCAGCAACGCGTCTCTCGAGGCAGGCAGGCAGGCAGCAGCGATCAACACCAGCAGTAACAACATCAACAAACAAAACAACAACAAAGGGAGAGACAGACAGACAGAGACAGAGTCAGAGAGAGAGAGAGAGAGAGAGAGAGAGAGAGAGAGAGAGAGAGAGAGAGAGAGAGAGAGAGAGAGAGAGACAGAGAGAGAGAGAGAGAGAGAGCAGAAAAGCCTTACCAAAGGTCTGAGCAGCGACGTGTCTGTCCAGGCTGGCAGGCAAAAGCGACCAACGAAAGCGACCAACGCCACCAATAACAACAACATCAGAAAAGAAAGAAAAGAAGAAGAAGAAGAAGAAGAGCGAGCAGAAAAGCCTTACCGAGGGTCTGAGCAGCCACGATTCTCTCCAGGCAGGCAGGCAAAAGCGACCCAACGCCACAAATAACATCACCATCAGAAAAGAAAGAAGAGCGAGCAGAAAAGCCTTACCGAGGGTCTGAGCAGCCACGATTCTCTCCAGGCAGGAGCGGCAGACGGTGTGAGAGCAGGGCAGGAGCTTGGGGGTGCGGTCAGTGCCGTCGTAGGTGCACAGGCACGTGCCACACGTCAGGAAACTGTCGTTAAAGTCCTCGCAGTTGATCGACACAGTTTCCACCAGGGTTGATGACATCATTGCTGCAACACAGCAACGTAGAGCCTGGCAATGAGCAACTTGGGTCTAACGCCAAACTCTCTCTCCTCTCTTTTTCTTCTTCTTCTTCCCAAGGGGCTATAACCATGTGTACTCACAGAGAGACAGACAAATAGAAACAGAGACAGAGAGGGGGGTGAGAGTGGGGGGGGGGGGGGGGGGATTCTAACGACACCTTCATCAATCAGTATGTATAACTTCACAAAAACATTGACAATCCACCACATTCAACAATAACAAGTTTGGTTACAAAAGATTGAGCAATTTAAAAGACAGCGTCCGCACAAATCACGGAGACACAGACAAAAAGATTTCGACATTACCCCCACCCCCACCCACCACCCCGTGAGAGAGAGAATTAATACTAATAATAATCAAACCTTTTCGTGGGGAATATATATACACCAATCAGACAAACACACTTCCAAATCAAAAATGCCACCAACCAAAACTCCATCATGAATTCCAAACTTCTTCAGGACACCACAAAAATCGATCTCCTCCTCTCGCCTGCAGCCTCGGCACATCGCACGTGCTACACAAAATCAATTCAGCTCTGCCCTCCACAAGCCTCGCTACAGCTTTCTTAAACAGCATCCACCCAGACAGCCCGTGCCTCCATCAAACTTACACCTCAACTTCCAGTCGCCAAGCAAAGTTTAGGCCAACTACTGCATCGGTTAGTGAAGCCAGAGAAAACGAGCACGGTCCGACCGTGAAGGAAGAAAAGCACGACGAACAGCACACAGCGACAGTGTGGTGCGCTGTGTCCGTGGCGATGTACGTGACACCCAGTGCCAACAGCGGGTACCGGACGTCGCACACCTTGGCGACACTGACGGATGATTAGCTGGATCTGGAGCCGACTCGACACGAATTATCCAAATTTACTTTCGCCAGGCCCACATTCCACCCGGTGTTTATTGATGGCGTTGATAGTCGTGTTGACTATGACTACATACTGTCTGTCTACACACACACACACACACACACACACACACACACACACACACACACACACACACACACACACACACACACACACACTATACTGCCTGCAGTAATCGAACACTGTACTGTCTGTAGATGTGCACTAAAATGCCAGTGGACATACACTGTACTGTCTGTCTGTACACATACGAAGGAGGTAAGAGGCACAGGATAAAGACAGGGTGGCTGCTTTTCTCCTTCCACCCTCCCACCTTTGCCTTTGTCCGGCTCTTCTCTTTCTTCTTCTCTTCTGTCGTCCTCATGTGGCTGTGCAATTGACCAGAGGTTCAAATCCAGTTACTAACTAACCCCTGAATCACGCTTAGTCGCCCCAACACACACCAACTTGATTTTACGGTCAACTATAATATCACGTTGGTACTGCCCCCATAGTATAGTAAGTGGCACGTACTCATCGTTCGCTATCACCTAGGCTTCACACTCAACCACTGGACCGTGAAAGCCAGGTCCAGGAGATATACAAATTCATCATAGCTTCTTCAGGTCACAATCGCTCTTTGCAATACACCTGTTTATGCTCAAAGGGAGTTACACACACACACACACACACACACACACACACACACACACACACACACACACCACACACACACACACACACACATTAGCAACATAATAATAACAATAGCCGCATCTCCCCCAACCGATCACCAATGCAGGTAGCGAGTTCAAAACCAATCCGCGACTGGTCTGCATACAAGAGCCAAGAGGCGGTTTCTGACGACAGGTTGCCCGATATCCCCCCCCCCCCCCCCCCCCCCCCCCCCCAACTGAATCATTACCTGCCCACCCCCCTTGAATCATTACCTGCCTTTCCCACTGCACAGCTGTCGCAAGAAAACGTTCACGTGAAATCTGTCCAACACGTGTGTGTGTGTGTGTGTGTGTGTGTGTGTGTGTGTGTGTGTGTGTGTGTGTGTGTGTGTGTGTGTGTGTGAGAGAGAGAGAGAGAGAGAGAGAGAGAGAGAGAGAGAGAGAGAGAGAGAGAGAGAGAGAGAGAGAGAGAGACTGTGTTTGTGAATGTACATCCAAACGCTTGATTCACGCGAGCTCTTTGCATCCTACGTATAGATTTCGTTTCGCATCAAATATTTCTGTACTGGTGAGGTATTATATGTTCCGACTAGCGCACAGTATTATTCATTGCATTACGTGCAGCGACAATTCAACCTGT
>OY757555.1:16451612-16469112 GCA_963584105.1 Alviniconcha strummeri
GACAGGGTTGAGCAGTGTCTAAGGTCCTTTGGGAGTGAATTCCAAATGTGGGGTCCAAAGCAAGAGAAGGTGCGGAAGCCATGAGTCTTGCGTTTGTATTGTTGTATTTCCAGCATGCGGGTGTCAGAAGAAGAGCGTAGTGTACGAGATGGAGTGTAGACATGCAGCAGTTCAGAGAGGTAAGCAGGACCAGAACCATTTATAGCACTGAAACACATACAAGCGACTTTATACTTAATACGTTCTGAAATGGAAAGCCAGTGCAGTTTTTCCAGGAGAGGTGTTGAGTGGTGGTGACGGGGTGCCAAGAGAACAAGTCTTGCAGCAAAGTTCTGAATTTCTGAAGAGGTTGGATGACAGAATTAGGTGTACCCATGAGGAAACAGTTGCAGTAGTCAAGCCGTGAAAGGATGTAGGAAGTAACAAGAGTCTTGGTTGCATCTTCAATGAGAAACCTGCGGATTGAACTAATGCGTTTAAGCTCGAAATAAGCAGTTTGGCAGATTTTTATGACGTGCTTCTTCGTGGGCAATTTTGAGTCAAGAATGAATCCAAGGTTCGTGGCAGAATCAGAGAAGGGGATGTTGTGAGAGCCAAGAGTGATCGAGTCAGGGAGGGGAACGATAGAAGGTTTCAAGGAAGACGAAAAGGGAAAGAGAAGAGCTTCTGTTTTGTCGTCGTTCAGTTTGAGCTGATTTTCCGTCATCCATGTTTTTATGTCGCCTGTGCATGCATTGAGTTCTTTGGTGAGGTTGTTCACTTCACTGAGAGGAGCGGATTTCTGGAGCTGTGTGTCATCTGCGAAAAGCTGATGATTTACCGAGTGGTTAGCTATGATATCGGAGAGAGGCGTAGTGTACAGGACGAAAAAAATGGGCCCCAGTACTGAGCCCTGAGGCACACCGCACATGAGCTGTGATGGTGACGAAGACGAGTTATTGACTGAAATGGACTGATATCTGTCTGAGAGGTATGAGTGAAACCATTGGAGTGCAGTAGACTGAATGCCAAAAACAGAGTTCAGGCGGGAGAGGAGAATTTAGTGGTCAATAGTGTCAAAAGCGGCAGAAAAAATCCAACAAAAGAAGAACAGAAATGTTGTCGTTGTCCAGAGCGGAAAGAATATCGTTTACAATACGTAACAAAACGGTCTCAGTGCTGCATCCTGCCCGATAGGCTGACTGAAAGGGGTTGCTGAGGTTGTTTTCTTGGAGATGGGAGAGTAGTTGATGGAGAACGACTTTTTCAAGAATTTTGGACAGAAATGGAAGGTTAGAAATTGGACGGTAGTTTTTCAACAGATTTTTGTTAAGTGATGGCTTTTTCAATAGAGGTTTGACGATGGTTGTCTTCAGATCATGTGGTACTATGCCAGTAGTATATAAATTATTCATCAGAGTATAATGTGTGTGTGTGTGTGTGTGTGTGAGAGAGAGAGATGGAGAGAGGGGGGGGGGGGGGGGCAGGCAGGCAGACCGACAGAGAGCGTAGAACAAAAGTCCAAGCATGTACTAGTTCTATAGAAACTTTTAATCCAACCCATGAGGGCTTTGTCAAGGCCTGCCTGGTCGGCTTGAGTCCTATGACACGTGTGTGTGTGTGTGTGTGTGTGTGTGTGTGTGTGTATATATATACACGATCAGTCTGCAGTCAGACTGTAACGGCGAAACGCTACCTGACACGATCGTGTTGTTTGTCTCCGTGTTCTATTCTGCCCCCCACCCCCCACCCCTTCCCGCCCGCCTTCCCTCACCGAGTCAACCACTATGCATTTGCATTCCGTCATCATGTCAAGCACTATGCATTTGCATTTCCTCACCGTGTCAAGCACTATGCATTTGCATTCTCTCACCGTGTCAACCACTACGCAACCGAATCAGTTTGCATAATGATGTGAACAAAACCGCATCAGTTTGCATAATGATGGGAACAAAACCGCATCAGTTTGCGTAGTGGTGTGAGCAAAGCCGCATCCGTTTGCATAGTGATGTGAACAAAACCGCATCAGTTTGCATAGTGATGTGAACAAAGCCGCATCAGTTTGCATAGTGTTGTGAACAAAGCCGCATCAGTTTGCAAAGTGATGTGAACAAAGCCGCATCGGTTTGCATAGTGATGTGAACAAAGCCGCATCGGTTTGCATAGTGATGTGAACAAAGCCGCATCGGTTTGCATAGTGATGTGAACAACGCCGCATCGGTTAGTGATGTGACCCGAACACATCCGTTTGCATTTGCAATCGAGCAATGGAGGTTTTTGTCCCCTGCGTGATCAGAGCGCCGTGTCCTGCCTGGTAGTGAGGGGACGGACATTGCCAGCCCCTGCTGATCCGTCTCTGAGGAGAAGGCCATTGCTTTCTGTGGTCACGGATGTGGACTGTGTCGAGGTGACAAATAGCGTAACTTGATCATCAATCATTTGCCTGTTCAAGTGTTGCAAAAATCGGCGGTAAGGTGCCCCCCTCCCCCGCCTCCTTTTTTGTTTTGTTTTGTTTTTTTGACGTGGATGCTTGTGACGGTGCTGTGTCTGTTGTGGTGAAAAGGTGTAGCGGTCCACCTGCCATGTAACACGTCTGCGCGGTGTTGTCAAATGGCGTTATGATTATGAATATTCCAGGCCCCTCGTCTTCGCAGGGCAGGAACCTGCGGTGCATTTGCACGTCCGAGTTCCAGTGCTTCCTCATCCTTCGCAATGACTCACTTATAATCCCCTATTTACGGCAGCCGAGCACTCAGTATCTTTATCATGAAGGTAACTTCTCGGCAGCCGTGAAGTTCATGGTACTGAGGGTAAGTAAGTAAGTAAACATGGTGCTTAACGTCCACAGAAACCATAAAGCTTATTAGGGACGGGGACTGAGGGTAGACCCCTTTCACTTAAATCTTCGCGCATTGGAATGGATTTGCCGGAAGTATGGGGGCAACGCGTCAGCTGGGTTGCTGGCCGAGCGCATAGCTGTGTTTTCCTGGTACTAGTAGTAATGAAAACCTCGCATTTCACGGCGACAAGATGGGCGCAAAAGATCACTGCCGTGTAATCCAGTACACCACTGGTCGAATAAAAGCCAGCGATTCCGCGGAATGTCTGTCCTTTAGCTTCAATAACAAAGCAAAATATCGCAATCGGCGCTGATCGAAAATAATCCTCAGTCTGTTGAGAATGAAGTGTTTTTGTTTTGTTTGTTTGTTTGTTTGTTTTTTGTTTTCTCTCCCGTTTTTTCTCCATCTTACTCCAGTGTCCCGGCTATGCACTTAATTACTACAGTATTATATCACTGTTGTTAGAACGAGAGCCTGTGTGTGCTTGATAGAGGCAGGGGCCGAAGTAACTGCACTGTTTAAAGTAAAAGTCCATGGTTTTTAAGTATGCAAAATGACCATCGAAATGACCATCGAAATGATTGACAAATGAGTCACTAGTTTCTGATTTAATGAAATTAAAAATAAATAAATAATAATAATTGGGTTTTTAATCGATTTTATTTTCTGTAGGCTGGCCGAGACTACAGTCTCGGGTTCTCCATCAGTCACGTGACTTTCCCGGAAGTGACGTAAGTCTGGGGAGTCAATGCGGTTGCCATCTTAGATTCTTCAGTAAACTGTGTATGCGTGTGGTCGACAAAAAAATTAACTATGCCGGCCTACTGTGTTGCCGCGAACTGTAACAATTCGCAGACGAAACCAGGTATAACAGTGCACGAGCTCCCGCGCAATCGACCCGCAGTGAGGCAAAAGTGGATTAAATTTATACAATTCAACCGAGCTGACTTTCTTGCTGCGCCGCATCACGCCCATTTGTGTAGCGAGCACTTCAGTGAGTGCGATTTTGCAAACCCCATGGAATACCGCACAGGGTTTGCTTCGAAGCTGACACGATGTTCCGGTACTCTTTCAAAATCCTACCTGACAGGCTCAAACTGATACGGCTGTATCCTTGTCGGTCTCTCGGGCAAAGTATCAGTTTCGTCTTCGGAGCTTGAGTTAGCCATTTTGCAGCGACTCCCCAGAGTGACGTAGTAGGCATATGGTAACGTGATTTGGGCGTCATGGCGACGCTTTCGTACGACAGAAAATGCCTTTTTTTTCGTGCATTTATAACCCTCAGATCAAAGTTTCACCTACATCGTCGTTCTCAGCGAGCTTTAACGGAAATCGTGTCAAAAATCATCCCTAACCTTGGACTTGTCCTTTAAGCTGTGTTGCTAGGACGTGTCAGCGGTGAGCCGGTTCGGCCTAGCGGTAAGGCGTTAAGCCCGTTCTTAACTGGACGAATGTTTGTTCGCCCGAACATACTTCGGACACTTCGACGAACTACGATTCGTTTCTTAATTGGACATTTAGTTCGCCGAATATGGTTCGGACAGTCCCAACTTTACTTCATTCTCAACTGGCTTGTAATGAGATGCAAGCTTCGGCCCGAACTTGCGGCAGACGCGCAGCAGACAGCATGATCGAAAATGTAGGCTAAAGTCAAGTCAGTCAAGTCAGTATACTTTAATCATCCCTCACAGGGTAATTCAACTAACTACTATCTCATTCTGGGTTCTCCGAGACAAGGCTGCGCCTTCCACAAGTCAACACAAGTCAAGAAATAAACAAATTCCCTTCGAAGCGAGTGAAGAACCTAGCGACACCGTCATCCATTTTTATTTTTGTTTTTTCTCCATTTACAGGAGAGCTCTGCTCTCAGCCAATCAGAGGCAATGATCGTCCAATAGGGCGAATGTTCCCAGAACATGTTGAGCGAAGGTTTTTGGACCCCGAATATAGCTTGGACGAATACTTCCAACTAGGTTCGCGAAGAAAAGTTGGCCCAATTAAGAACCAACTAGCTTCGCCGAATGCTTCCAACTAGGTTCGCGAAGAAACATTCGCCCATTTAAGAACGGGCTTTAGGTTGGCAAGCAGAGGGACCTCGGTTCGAATCCGCTTCGGCTCTCCTTTCTCTTCTAAAGTTGTTGTCTGTGGGCACCGTCTTGTGACTGTCCCTCACAATTATGAAACATTAAGATGGTTCTCATCGCTGCCTACCTTAATGCAGGAGTCATTCCTGTAGTGACAGTGTAGCGATATGTATATAATCTCCCTCTTCCCCCACCTCCATACCAGCTTCCCTCTTTCTTCCCGTCCCTAATAAGCCTTATGGTTTCTGTGGACGTTAACACCATGTTTACTTCGTGTCAGCATAGTGTACATGTGACTGTTGTGAGGGCGAGAGTGTTCCCGTGTTGAGACCTTTAATATCTGACCGCTTATCTAAAATTTATTATAATTATGTACAACCTTTTAGGCTATTTTTTTCTTTTTCCTGTCTGTCTGTCTGTCTGTCTGTCTGTCTGTCTGTCTGTCTGTCTGTCTGTCTGTCTGTCTGTCTGTCTCTCTCTCTCTCTCTCTCTCTCTCTCTCTCTCTCTCTCTCTCTCGCTCACACACACACACTCTCTCTCTCTAACAGCTTTCATATCATTTTCATCCCGTTTTAGGAATAATTTATGAGACTACCTTTGTCCGTTAGTCGTGTGAGTGCACACGTACGTGTGTGTGTGTGTGTGTGTGTGTGTGTGTGTGTGTGTGTGTGTGTGTGTGTGTGTGTGTGCGTGCGTGTGGGTGTGTGGGTGTGTTTGTGTGTGCATGCGCGCGCGTGTGTGTGATTGTGAGAGAGACTGAGATATCAGGGTGGGTGTATGTGTGTGAGAGGCGGTGATATGGTGTATGGGTGTGGGTGTGAAGGCGGACAGGAAGAGAATAGTGATTATACTTGTGCCGAGTATATAGCCTATTAATCATATTAATATGCGTGATACTGTTTATTTTACAGCGCATTTCTGTAACAAATATTATTTTATCTAATAATGCTTATGATATCGATATTGCCTGTCTGTTGTTGCGCTCTTAAATTTTGACTTCATTTCTTTCTTTCTTTATTTTTTTATTTTATATATATATATATTGATGTTGTTTTTGTTGTTTGTTTTGCTTGTTCCTTTAAAAGGAATAAAGAAGTATTTGGCTTGACCTGACAAATCAAAACGGCGGACTACCGGCAAGCCTAACGGTAAACACACCACCAAACCACAACAGTCTAAAAGACTATAGTCTGCAGCAAATAGACTATAATCATCAATTGCACAGATTCGATAAAACGGGGGGTGGGGGGGGGGGGGGGCAGGCATGCATCACAAATTGAACTGAAATGTCAAACTCTGCCTGATGTTTGAGCCATGATGTAAGTATATAACTTAATAATATGGAATTTATAGTGCGCGTTTGGCGACTTAAAGCGCTTTGTCGTTTAATTAAACAAAAGCATGGAACGCATAAATACTCACACAAAAATCAATAGCATAATAATACATTAGTACACATACTTAGTCATAGAAAGCAAAATGAAGCTGACACACACTGAAACACAACACCCTCGCACTCACAGAGTCGCCTGCACACACACGGACGCACGCACGCACGCACGCACGCACACACGTAGAGTGTATGTGTGTAAATTAGGACGGATGTGACACACATGTTCACAGGTTTACGTGCACGCGCCACACACATGGAATTGATAGTGCGCGTTCTGCGACTCAAAGCGCTTTCTCATTTAATTAAACAAAAGCATGGAATGCAAAAATACACAAAATCAGTAGCATAATGATACTTATTACTCAAACTTAGTCATACAAAACAAAGTGAAACTGACACACACTGAAACGCAAGCACCCTCGGACTCAGAGTCGCCTGTACGCGCGCGCACACACACACACACACACACACACACACACACACACACACACACACACACACACACACACGCGCGCGCGCGCGCGCGCGCGCGCGGATTGCAAGTACCAAATACCCCCCTCCGCCCCCCCCACCCTCCCTCCCCTGTGCTTTTGCTCGGGGTGGGGGCAGGGGAGGGGGTCTGGGTGTAACAGGCTAGTGACGTTACGGGCGATTTACACACGGCCCACTCCTGTGTCAGCTCATGGAATAGGGGGTTAGGGTCCTGATGGGACTGAAACAGGCGGGCCACGGGAGTAAGCCGGTCGTGTTAATTCATTAATTTGTTGTAGAGTTTTTTGTTTTGTTTTTGCTTTTACTGGGACAGTAATTTTGTGAGGTCGTAAAGAGGTCATTTTGATGTGATGATTTTATGTGCAGCGGATTATATTATGATGTCGGTTGGATTTTTCGTGTATTTATTTATCAATGAATTTTTATCCCAATGTTTGCTGTTATTGCTGTAATTTAATGATGTTTTATGATTGGCGTGAATGTGTGATAAGTGTCATTGACATCCCAAGGCATTTCTAGTACAACTGTATTGACAATTAGCAATAAAGTTGAACTTCGAAATGTGACCTTTGGTGTTGACCGGTAGTTAGCTATCACGAAGAATCAGTCTTTCTCTAATGACACAAAAGAGATTTTTTTCTCTAATAACACATGACTTTTCTCTAGTGACTCGAAAAGATTTTTCCCTTTTGCAGCGAAAGAGATTTTTTTTTTTTTTTTTTTTTTAAGCTTCTTCTGATGACGCGAAAGAGATTTTCTCTCGTATGTCACAAAAGGGATCTCTTCTCTATTAACTCTAATGGCACGAAATTAAAAAAAAAAAATGACACGAAAGAATTTTTTTTTTAGCTAATAACTGGAAAGATTTGTTTTTAGTGACACGAAAAGAGGATTGTTTCTCTAATGACAAACGGGAACTGTCTCGCTAATGACACGAAAGATAATGTTTCTCCAATGATTCGAAAGAAAATGTTTTTATGAGGACACGAAAGAGAATTTTTGTCTTACGACACGAAAGAGATTTTGTTTTCCAAAGAGAATTTTTAGCTAATGACACGAAAGAGACTTTGTTTTCCAAACAGAATTTTTAGTTAATGACACGAAGGAGACTTTGTTTTCCAAAGAGAATTTTTAGCTAATGACACGAAAGAGACTTTGTTTTCCAAAGACCGCACAGGAGTACAAGTAACGGAACAAAGTGACCAAATGAAACTCAAATCAGCTTAATTGCTTGCCTCTTATCGATTAGCCCCTCAGTATCCAATTGCTCCACGGGGTCTGATGGGATGCGTTGTTCTTTGCCCCGTTGCCAGGCAACAGCATTTATCACGTGTCAGACCCGCCGTCACAGCCAAGCCTCGGCTGCCAAGCTTGCAGTCTCACGACGCTGGCTGTTAGCAAGCACTTTACCGCGAGTCATCGGGGAACCCGTTTCAGACCCGGCCAACCTGTGGAGTCTGGCCCAAGCATGGACTTAACTATATATCCCCCAGTGTGTGTGGTGGAGTGCTTTCTGCGCTGCACAGAATCGACCGTAAGAATGATATTTAGGTCGGCGCAACCCAAACACCGGCTAAGAGACTTTCACGTGAGTGTGTGTGTGTGTGTGTGTGTGTGTGTGTGTGTGTGTCGGGGGGGGGGGGGGGGGGGGGGAGGGGTAGAAGCAGGAATGACATACATTTTTATTTTTTTATTTTTTTATCTGTAGCTTTTTCTTTACTGTGCATGTATGCATAAGCTGAGTATACGTCTGAGCGTGCGAATACATGGGGGGTGCTACTTTATTTTGTCCTGCCGTTTGTGTTGGCAGTGGTTTCGTGTGTCCTGTGTATTGAGCTGTTCCTCAGGGGGTGTGTGTAGGGTTTTCCCTTTGGATCTGTAGTGCGTTTTTGTCCCTCCAGATTCCCTGTATGCAATAGGTGCAGAGCACCACAGGCAATCCGCATGATCACGAGTGCGCGCACCCCCACCCCCCATCCCCACACACACATGCACGCACGCACGCATGCAGGCACTGAAAATGAGTAGTTGAGCCCGAACCTGAAGCATTGTGTTAAGGAGGGAAAGCCGCTGGTTAGCCGCAGTGTTAATGTCAGTGTTTTGTGACCAAACAGAAATTAACGGCCTTTCGCTTGCCTTCCCGCTGCGGATAGTTTGCCCAAAGCTTAGGATTCTAAACCGGAGATGAGGGACTGGGCTGCGGGTGGGCGGGGGAGAGATGGGGGGGGGGGGGAAGAAGCGAGTTCGGAGTTCCAGTTGTTGGTTTGTGAGTGTATGTGTGACGGAGGGGGGGGGGGGGGGGGGGAGAGGAATAAGAGAGCGAGCGATGTAATTATAGCTGCAGTTTTTATGATTTGAAAAAAAATGGGGTTGGGGGGGGGGGGGGAGGAATAAGAGAGAGGGCGATGGGTTTATAGTTGCAGTTTTTATGATTAAAAAAAAATAATAAAAAATGGGGTGGGGTGTAATTGCAAGATGACCTTTCTTTTAACCAGTATTCAGCAAGTAAGTAAACATGGTGCTTAACGTCCACAGAAACCGTACGGCTTATTAGGAAGGGGGGGGGGGGGGGAGAGGGTATGGAGGTGGGGGGAGAGGGAGATCATATACCTATCGCTACACTGTCACCACCAGAATGACTTCTGCATTAAGATGGGCAGTGATGAGAGCCATTTTAGATGATGTGGGGCTAATGTCCTCGGATGTCGGTTGACATATTAGGGACAAACCCTTTCAGTGGAGTATGTGTGCTTTTATACATACAACTTATAGAACTCAGTCCTCTTCTCACGGGCATGCATATCTGTCTGAACCGTTTGATAACACACCATCAGTGATACTTGTTATCAACTATTTCAGTGAAAAACTCTGAAGACTGGTAAGTGCATACATAATAGTGTCTTAACTGTGAGAATTGGGGGGAGCAATTTCGTGACTATCTTAATTTCGTGCTCGAACTGCAGACCGTTAATGTCGTTATTGTACATGTAGTATGTAAACTTGATTTTTGCCCCGATTAACAATTTTTCCCCTTTCATGTATTACTTCTTCCCCCCTCCCCCCCCCCCCTTCCCCCCCCCTTCCCCGCCAAATTGTCGAGCTCTAATTAAAGATTAAACAGCACTGCAGCAAGCGTTAAAACGTTCGTTTAAAACCGAGCAAACGCCCATTCAGCCACACGCCGTTTTGACATCTGACCCGCCATGTGGACAAAATCGGTCACCTAACCAGGTTTCATCACCGCTTTATCTGACAGCCGTCTTGCATCATCGAGATGTTTGCCATCTTGCACAGTTGCTGAGTGAGCACGACCGTCTTTATCTTCAGCGGTGCGGGCGAGGCCTAGTTTTTCTGTGTAAGTGATCCTGGCCGTTATCAGTCGTTGTCTGGGACTGCTATAGTGGGTCGGACCTGGTGTGTTTGCCTGATCATGGCAATGGGATGAAGTTACAGCAAAAGTGGCAGATTTAATTGCTTCGAGTTGGGGTTTCGTCATTGAGCATTTCGGTCACAGCCGTTATGCAGTCATTCCCACTATGTGTACATAGTGAAGAAAATATTGGGAAATATGAATGTCGAGATGAAAGTTTATCCTCGCCAAATGTATTGCCTTGTACCAATGTTAAGCCGCTGTCATTCCGGGCACTAAATGTCTGTGGGATTCTCTCAAAAATGAAACACAGATTTTTTGTCTCTAATTTCCAATCATGATATAATAGCTATATATATGAAAGTAAACTTAACGACACAGACGCAGTTGACGTGCCTGGATATGTGGCTTTCTATAAGAATAGAGGTAAATTTAGACGGAAGTCTGGTGGAGTACTATTATTAATCAAGGAAGAACTAGCACAGTATGTGACAGTTTTTGAAAGCAAGGATAAAAAGCCGAAAATTGATACTAGAGTGAAAAAACACTACTGTTTTATAAGTGGTGATCTGTGTGCCAATGTTCTATTTTTTAAACTGAATAAAAAATGTGTAACTCGTGACATACTGTTTGGTGTGGTGTACATACCGCCAGAAGGTTCCCCATTTGAAAACAAGGATGTATTTACAGAACTGGAAAATTCTCTTCTACTTCCTGAGCACGACGGTGTCTGTTTTCTTGGGGATTTTGATGCTAGGACTTGCGCTGTGGACGGCATTATCACAGATCGATTTAATAATGATTTTGACATGCCGTATAAAGTTTTTGATGATGCCCCTGGTAGTGACAAAATCCCGAGTGCATTACCGAAAAGGATATCACAGGACCTGGCTACTAAAATTACGGTTTTAGATTGTTGGATTTTTGCAAAACGGTTGATGTTGCTATTGTCAATGGGCGTGCTGGATCAGACGCCAATATCGGGAAATGTACATGTAAAAATGTCAGTGTTGTTGATTACGCCTTGGTGTCGTCGGATTTTTTTCCATTGATAAGCGATTTTGCTGTGCTTGATTTTTGTGAATTGTCCTCAGATGTCCATTGTCCGATAGTTTTAAAACTTAATCTTATTGAAGCACAGGAGACAGAACTTGGATACTTTGAAAGTGGTGATGATGATTGTCTTGAGGACGCTGATGAAAGAAACTTACAGTTTATAACAGGAAAACCAGTATGGTGTAAAGCAAGGGAAGTTGAGTATATTTTTGCATTAGATGATGCAGTAATTAATGAAATTAACATAGTATTGGATAAAGAACTTCTTTTGCCAGAGGTTACGTCTTTGGATACTATTAACCACATTGTTTTAAAAATCACTGAAGTTATGAAAAATAGTGGATTAAGCACGGGTCTGTTTAGAGACAATACCAGACGAAAAAACAAGCACAAGAGGAAAACAAAACAAGTGTGTCTGGTTCACGGCAGAATGTGAAAAGAAAAGAAAGGCCTTTTTTTCAGAGCAAAGAATAAACATATGCGCTTAAAAAATGCACACACCACTGAAATTCGAGCACAAACTAGTCGTGAATATAAAAAAGAAGTAAACAAACAGTTTCAAAAATATCATTCAGACTTAGTTAAGAAAATTCGTGTACTGAAAAGCAGTGACCCAAAGACTTACTGGAAAATTATTAATGGTACCAATTCTGAAAAACAAGACGCGTCAAAACGCATTTCTTCCGAGATGTTTTTAGAACACTTTAAGAGTCTGTTCAATGATACAACTAGAGATGTAAGAGATGAAAGAGAAGACCAAGATGCTGATCATTATAATAATAACAATGAAGATTTAAATAAAGCCTTCGGAGAATGGGAAATACTGAAAGCATTACGAAATCTGAAATCAAATAAAGCTTGTGGTCATGATCTTAAAGCGTCTACAGGAAAAATGACAGAGATATATACGAAACTCTTTAATTTGATTTTTTTTTTTTTTTTTTCTGGTAAGACCCCAAATGAATGGTCGATCGGCATGATAAAGCCCATATATAAGCAAAAAGGTAGTTGCGATGATCCAAACAATTATGGAGGCATAACTATTCTCAGCTGTTTTGGCAAATTATTTACAAGTGTTATAAACAATAGATTAGTAGAGTATTTTGATGAATATACAACCATTGGTCCTGAACAAGCTGGATTCCGAGCCGGGCATTCAACAGTGGATCATGTGTTTACCCTTCATTGTGTTATTGACTTCTTTTTGGCAAAGAAAAAGCGTCTGTGTTGCCTCTTTATTAATTATGAAAAAGCATTCGATCGTGTTGAAAGAGCGTTTTTGTTGCAAAAACTTCAGGACTCTGGTGTTGACGGCCGTATATTGACCGTTATAAAGGATATTTACCGAAAGGCAAAATCTTGTGTGAAAACAGGAAATGTTTGTTCAGACTATTTTTATTGTTATTCAGACGTTCGCCAGGGGGAAAATTTGTCACCTGTACTTTTTGCCATCTATCTAAATGACATGCAAGAGTATATGACCGAGAGATCTGAAGGATTACCTAGTTTAGGGCGTGAGGCCAGGGAATTAGGCTGGGAAAGGTAAGTTGAACCACTGATGCTAAAAAAATTTATGCTGTTGTATGCAGATGATACTACTATATGCTCTGAATCTGCAGAAGGATTACAACAGGCTTTTGATGCTTTATCTGATTATTGCGATAAGTGGAGTTTGCGGGTTAATGTTGATAAAACCAAAGTAGTCGTCTTTTTAAGAGGAAGGATTCGAAAAATGCCTACAGTTAAGTACAAGGGACAAAGTCTGGAGGTAGTCTTTGAGTTTCAGTATTTAGGAGTATGTTTTAACTATAATAACAAATTTAACGTAGCTCAAAAATCTTTGTATGATAAAGCATCCAGGGCTATGTTTGGTCTTCTTAAAAAATGTAGAAAGTTGATGTTGCCTTTGGATATCCAAATTGAGCTGTTTGATAGATTGATAGTCCCCATTTTGTTGTACGGTTGTGAGGTATGGTGTCCTATGATGACAAACCTTGCATCAAAACTACAGCTACGCTTTTATAAGATAATATTGAAATTGAGCAAATCTACCCCAAGTTGTATGGTTTATGGTGAACTTGGACAGTTTCCGCTTGAGGTCCAGGCAAAGTGTAGGATGCTAAAGTTTTGGTTTAAACTGGTAAATATAAATTACAAATTTAAGTTTTCAAATATCATGTACAAATTCCTTTATGAAATGTACAGGGAGGGAAAATATAAATCGCCACTTTTGTCCACTGTTGAGACGGTCCTTAACGGGATTGGCCTAAGTGGTATGTGGACACATCAGTTTGACTTGAATTACTCTAACCAGTGGTTTAAGTCTAAGATTACACGAGTTTTACGAGATCAGTATATCCAACAGTGGTCCTGAGAAATTGAATCAAAAGAAATCTATTACAATTATCGAATGTTTAAAAACGTGTTTGCACCTGAAGATTATTTGCAAATTTTACCGCTTAACTTAGCATACACATTTGTACATTTTAGAACACTAAACCATAGACTCCCAATTCAAAGGGGAAGAGTAATGAACTTGCCTTACGAAGGCAGATTATGTACTAAGTGTTCATCTGCTGACATTGGTGACGAATTCCATTATGTTTTTAGTTGTCCTTTTTTTCCCCTTTTTTTTCTTTTCTTTTTTCTTTTTTCTTTTTTGCTGAATCCAGGGTGGATGTGAAAGCGCGCGTCGTGTATGTGAGTAAGTGAGTGAGTGTGTTTGCTGTACCCATCTATTTTTTTCATTTTTTACTCTAGCTTTTGTTTTGGTTAATGATCTTTCTCTGGTTTCTCTTGTTTGTTGTTTTGGAAATGCGTACGATTTTGTTTTCGTTTTTGTTGCCGTTTGTTTCTTTTTGTTGTATGCACTTGTATTTTATGTTTACTGCCGTGTCATACCGGATGTTCTTTCATTGATGTTCTCTCATGTACCCCCACTGGAGTTTCTGAAATAAACCACTTGACTTGTTACACTGGGCCTTTTCGTTCGGATTTTCGTAGGATGTATCTTTGGTGCTACAGGCTGTTTGCGCTTCATGTCATGTCGGTCGGCACACCAGATGGAAGCCAACTGTTCAATAGGAAATCAGTTCGCTAAGATTACCCAAGTGACTGGCGAGCAATAGTGCCTTACTGCTTGATTTGCCCAAAGCATCCTTTCTGGCGATGACAGATCTCCAATAGAACCACTCAGGCACGTGATGACATCACTCAGCCTGTGTACCGGCTGTGTAGAATAATATCGCGGCGAGTAGTTCACGTTCCCGCCGGGGTGTCTTTAAATTTTGGGCCCATGCTGAGATTGCACACGCCCCCCCCCCCCCCTCCCCCAACACACAAACATATCACCTTTCTGTCTGAGGTGAAATGTGCTATGTGTGGTCAACTGTGCGTGACTGAAACTCGACGGACTGCTTGAATACAAGACATTTGTAGACATCTTGCCCATGCCTCCGGTTTTTGCAGCTGCAACAGTAAGTTTGTGACTGGAAAAGAGAACGGATACGGAGGACTTATTCATTTAGTCAATTGACCTTCATGAAGGAATGCAGGTGGAGAGAGAGAGAGAGAGAACTCGAACTCGAAAACTTAATTTTACAAGGATTGTAGTTTAGGTTCAGTCAAAAACCAAACAACTAGTCCTTGCTAAGCTACTGATGAGTAGATATCAAATTACAGGCATTATTTATATATATGCATACAGGCATGAATGAGTGAGTGAAACGTTATACATGAGAATTTCCACACAAGCATAGCGTGTTCACAGCGCCAGATGAGCACATGCCATACGTCATTCAGTTACATATTATGAGCATACAACCAGCGTATAAAGCAGCAGAACATCTGATCAGTTCATAATTATGACTAGTATCGGGGGGAAAACGCTATACCGCTAGGCTTTATCGCTATGCCAGACCGGCTCACAAATCTTTGTGACACACTTTAGTATGTAGTTTCACGCCGCCCGGAATGACAGACTGGTGACGCGCGTTGACGCATGTATCCATGTCCCGTCACACACCCCGAGCCTCGCTTCTGGCCACCCATCCTTGAAGGAGGCACGATGTCGTAAACCGATGCTTGGATCTTGGCCCCGTCACCGTTTACGAGAAGACTGATTTTCTGTCGGCCGTTCTTCTCGCAGTGACCCGTGTTCGGCACAGGTCCGACCCACTTCAGGGATTAATCTCTGGCAGGCAAACACTCTGCCGGCAGTTCCGTCCAGGCTGGCCTTCCTTCTACGCGCAGTCATAAGAAATTGACGGTGTGGACTGTTACACGTGTTGACGCAATGGTCAGTCTGACATCTTTATTTCCCCCGCACTGCAGATGGATGAAGTGTTGCTTAGTGTCCTCAGATGTCAGTTGACATATTAGGGACAAGTTGTGACCAGTGCCGGAGGGTCGACTTTCGGTGCTGACTCTTATTTCGGTATCCGTTCCACCCCCGTGTTACCACAGTAGCACGTAAAAAATCCCGGTCATTCTGCCAAAAGTGCAGGTGGCAGGTTACAGCTAAACACGCATACACCTTACGTATGTGGCTTTTATTGAACCGTGCTTCGGCATTGGTCACAACTTGTCCCTAATATGTCAAATGACATCTGAGGACATTAAGCATCAACTCATCATCATCACCAATGCCGAAGCACGGTTCAATAATTCTTTACGTCCACGGAAACCAGAAGGCTCGTTAGGACGGACAGCCCAGGACGTCCACCTCGACTCTCACACAGCTCCTGAACTATGCCCGCACTGCAGTGTAGGGATGGCCTATTTCAGTGAATTGAACGTAGTTGACGTAAGGAGGTATAAGATGACTGGCGGTTCCCTGGTCATTAAGCCCCGCATCATCAGGGCTCTGATCAGTATCTAGAGAGCTAAGGAGCAGTAGAAAAGTCAAGGTGGCCATCGTGGGCTCCCCGTCCCTAGTAGTCCATACGGTCTCTGTGAATATAAAGCAACACTGAGCTGATCAGTCAGGGCTCAAGAGCTGTGTGAAAGTCGAGGTGGCCATCCTGGGCACCCGGCTTTAGTCCTTGTGGTCTCTGTGCACGTAAAGCAGCATTAAATTTGAACTTGAACTGATCTCTTTCATTCAGTGATAAGCAGACAGACTCAAGTTCGAACCTGTGATGGCTCTAGCTGAACTTTCTCTAGTTAAATTGGAAATGAACCAACGACGCAGGCTGGCCTGAAAACGTACAAAATGCGCAAATATTTTTCTCTGCATGCTTCATTAGGTTATTCTGTCAGCGTCCATACAAAAGGGGTACCTTTTTTGTTTCGAAATTTAGTTCCTCAGGATGCAGCCATATTGGTTCGCACTTACGAAGAGGGGAAACAGGTTGGCTCGTGACGCGTTTGATTACTTTTGCGACACATGAGGGTTTTGTTTATGACGTCACTGATACAGACTGCTGAGCACAAAATGGCTGCGTTCATGTCCCGTTTTCGCTACTTTCTAACGTCGTTTTTAACCAGCAGGACGAGGAACTGAGTAAAACATTGCTGTGTGTCGGTTGTGTTTCGATTCTATTCCTATCGGTAGGACCCGTGATGCTTGTTTGCTTCGAATCCCCTTTAATGCTGACATTCACAATTCACGAAGCGGTAAACTGATTCAAAGCGCTGCCAGCCTGCATGCAATTTAGTAAGTCTGGTGGTAATTAAAGAGAGAGTGTATTGCGTTCTTTCGCCTCCCGACTCTCTCTCTCTCTCTCTCTCTCTCGCTCTGTGTGTCTCTGTCTCTCTCTGCATGCAATTTAAGAAGTCTGGTGGTAATTAAAGAGAGTGTATTGCGTTCTTTCGCCTCCCACCTCCTGCCTCCATCTCTCTCTCTCTCTCTGTCTGTCTGTATCTCTCTCGGTCTCGGTCTCTGTCTGTCTCTCTCTCTGCCTCTCTCTCTCCCACCCTCCCTCCCTCCAGTCCACCCTCTGGGATTATTCATTTTCCATCGCTGCCATCATCAGCACTACAGAGACAGCCGGCCGTTACCAGGTAACCATTGAAAACCAACGGTGTCGTGCAGTGTTCGCCCTCCATGCACCCGTAACTGGTTATGTTACCTGGCCTTCCTACCTCACATTATTATCCGACTTCCACCACCTCCTGCAAACACTGGAAGGAATGGGTAGCGCTGCTCTTGCGGCTGCGGTGTAGCCTTACCCAGGTAAGGCGACCCGGATTTACCGAGAGGGATAAATGATGACGTGTTAAAAGAAACAGAGGTGATGGTCTTAGGTGGTCCTTACACCTTGCTCTTTGGACCCATTGGTCACT
>OY757555.1:16470812-16490812 GCA_963584105.1 Alviniconcha strummeri
TCGGCTCTGCTCACTCTTCCTAAAGTGTGCTATGCGGGCAAAGAAATCAACAACAACAAAATCTTATGAGTAGTAGGATCATTTTCCCATAAATGCAGGAAAGCTAGACTGAAATAAATGTTCACGTTTCTCGCTATGAAAATTATCGATTCAACCGCCACGCGAGTGAGTTTTTTTTTTTTTTTTTTTTTTAACCCCCTTCCTCCCTCCTCTCCCCCCCCCCCCTCTCTCTCTCTCTCTCTCTCTCTCTCTCTCTCTCTCTCTCTCTCTCTCTCTCTCTCTCCATTTGGACTGTGGTGAATCGTCTATGGGGAAATTACAGCCACATTTCTATCGACTGTGCCACTACATGCTGCTCGCTCAACTGCAAGTGCCTCACACGTCGAGTGATGAATGGAGGCAAAGCGGCCAATATAGATATATATACATAGATATGGGGCGTGGGGGCAAAGGATGCGAGTTTAACGGGCAAACGCTGAGAGGAACGCGGTCAGTCGGATTATAATGTCGTCCGCTTATCGCGGCAGTGGTCCAGTTTTACGGGCAAGGGGCGACGAAATTGTGAAGTAAGCGGCCAGGCTACGCTGGACGGCCCAGCGCTGCTGTCCAGTTATCAGGGGCGAGGGGATGATGAGGTGCTCAGGGACTTCGGCAGTTGTTCCACAGCACGTAGGGACCAGTTTCACGGAGATAGGCCACAGAGAGCGCCCCTGCCCCTGACGCCGGCCAGAGGTGCGAACTGCCCCCAAGTTGCCCGGGAAGACATATCATGATGATGATGAGTTGATGCTAAATGTCCTCAGATGTCATTTGACATATTAGGGACAAGTTGTGACCAATGCCGAAGCACGGTTCAATAAAAGCCAGATACGTAAGGTGTATGCGTGTTTAGCTGTAACCTGCCACCTGCACTTTTGGCAGAATGACCGGGATTTTTTACGTGCTACTGTGGTAACACGGGGGTGGAACGGATACCGAAATAAGAGTCAGCACAGAAAGTCGACCCTGGAGAAGAAAATTCTCCCGCCGTTCCAGCAGGGATTCGAACCCGCGACCTTTCAATCACGAGTCCGGCGCTCTAACCACTGAGCTATCCCCGCCCCCACCAGTCTATCATATTGTTTGGATCTAGCTTAACTCGATACGCGTATTAAATTTGATTGGTGTCTGTTTGACGTTTCTCTATTCATTTTATTTTATAGTGCTCACTTTTACTACACTTCACACTTTTATCTTGTTTTCATTTGTCTGTTTATTCGTTTGTATTTTACACTGTTCCCTGTGTTCCTTTTAGTCTGTCATATTCTTCGGTTGAGTCTTTCTTTCATTTTCAGCGTTCGGTTGAACGTTGCAGGTTCCATTGCGAAATGTCAACGGTCTGCAGTAGGAGCACATGATAGCATCCCCCAAGGAGGCAACAGCCATTTCGTCTCTAATCAAACTCCCCCCGACATGTGATGATCTAACCTACTCTGTCAATCGCCATCCCTTTAAGGCACAGCAGTCGATCTTCAGCTGAGAGAAATTGCCTGCCTGGAGAAGAAGAATCATCCGCGTTCTGTAGATTGAGGGCTGAATCGAGTCTAGCCCAACATTCGATGCACAGATGTATACAATTTCTGACTCATCATCCCCGCCATCACTGCCCCCTTGAGACTTCTTTTTCTTTTCTTTCTTTCTTTCTGCTTTTTTTTTTTTTTTTTTTTTTTTGTTGCGCCGCCTCTACACGAAAAATGAGGAGGAAAGAGTGTCCTGGGCGGACGAAGCGTAAACTGACCCCTAATTGTCCAAGGGAGAACTGTCCCATTCATTATTTGTCCGAGAGGAGACGTGGCCGAGATGGCGGAGCAGGGAGATGTTCGCTGAGGGAGAGGCAAGGTGTCGGTCGGTCGTAATGACGTGACGGATGGAGCCAAGCTGCAGATTCTGGCCCGTCTGAACCGGTCAGCGCCTTGACCCTCAGTCACACGTACTCCACACTGCCACTGCCGGCCAACCCGGTCTCCCTTAGTGACGGAGGAGGAGAGAGGGCGGGGGGTAAACATGTAGCCGCTGCCTGGGGATTGCCCGTCACTCTGACTGATCTGCTATGTCACCACGTGCTGGTGCTCCGCTGTGTCGGGTCACTTTGTTTTTTAGATCTTCTAGCTCGATCCTGATATATCTTGCCTGCTACAGCTCGGCTTGTCAACGGTCACCTTTTTAATTTTAATTTAATTTTATTTATCTTCTAGCTCGATCCTGATATATCTTGCCTGCAACAGCACGGCTTGCCAACGGTCACTTTTTATTTTTTTAGATCTTCTAGCTCATCCTGATATATTTTGCCTGCTTTAGCTCGACTTGCGAACAGTCACTTTAAAAAAAAAATATAGATCTTCTAGCTCATCCTGATATATCTTGCCTGTTATCGCTCGGCTTGTCAGCGGTCGCTTTTGTTGTTTAGATCTTCTAGCGCATCCTGATATATCTTGCCTGTTATCGCTCGGCTTGTCAGCGGTCGCTTTTGTTGTTTAGATCTTCTAGCTCATCCTGATAATCTTGCCTGCTATAGCCCGGCTTGCCAACGCTTGGACACCCCTGTCAGTTCCTTGCCGTGGTGTTGGTGTTGGTGGTGGTGACTGTGACAGTGTTGGGGGTAGAAACAACAGCAGTATTAGCACGAGTAGGAGTAGTTGAAGCCCATCAGCAGCAACAGCAGCGGTCATTGTGACAGAATTGTTATAGAATGACTGCTTAGAAGAAGAAGAAGAAGAAGAAGAAGAAGAAGAAGAAGAAGAAGAAGAAGTCGTCGTTGTAAGAAAGGCGGTAGACGCCGGGGTGCTTTAGTTTCCACCACGCCAACGTTGCACAGCATAATTAAGCCACTTAACATTCCCTCTTTCTCACCTCAGCACTTTCACTCAGTTCAGTTCATGACGGTATCTATGCGCTCAGAAAAGCCTATAATAGTATGCGCTCCACCCAGTCTCTCCGACAGAAACTCTTGCTGGACCCCTTCAGATCTAGTCCCACGACATTTCTTTTTCCAGAAATTATAGACGTGTATGTTTTTTGCTTCGTGCTGCTGTCTTCCTTCGCATGAATTCCCTGCTTGATATCTGTTTAAGGTGTCTGTAAAATAGTTGTGTATAGTAAAGACCCTCACGTGTCCGGCTGCCTCTGTTTGTGTGTGTGTGTGTGTGTGTGTGTGTGTGTGTGTGTGTGTGTGTGTGTGTGTGTGTGTGTGTGTGTGTGTGTGTGTGTGTGTGTGTGTGTGTGTGTGTGTGTGTGTGTGTGTGTGTGTGTGTGTGTGTGTGTGTGTGTGTGTGTGTGTGTGTGTGTGTGTGTGTGTGTGTGTGTGTGTGTGTGTGTGTGTGTGTGTGTGTGTGTGAGTGTGTGTGTGTGTGTGTGTGTGTGTGTGTGTGTGTGTGTGTGTGTGTGTGTGTGTGTGCTTGCTTAGAATAATCTCTCTGGACATGACTTTGAGCTGTGTAAATACTGTCATTATTATTATTATCTGGTTCTTGGATTTTAAAGTCCCGTCTACAGCGGCATATGGTCACCGCAGGATGAGTCACACTTTCAAAAATATGTTTACACCAGTTTAAAAACACCTAGTCCCTAATCATAAATTTGTCTAATTGACTGTTACGACGTCAAAAACCAACCATCCATTTTCTATAAATGCACACTAACATATGGAAACCTGCTTAAATCGCTTGTAACTGTAAGCAGGGTGACCTATTTTATTACGTGGGCCTACACGAAAAACTGCGTTTGCCATAACACAGCCAAAACGTAGGGAGATGATTTCGAAAAATGAAGGTGAATGGACCTGGAAAGTCGCAATTAGGACAAGGAAAAAAAGTCTTGAAATAGCAGAAATTCCTGGCAATAGGCGAAGCATGCATGGCTATATTCTGACCTACTCCAGGTTTTAAATGGAGAACATTTTGTCAGCTCTGGGTTCTCAAAAGAGGGGACATAAATGTCTGCGTCCGCAGTAACCTACTCCGAGACGTGGGTGGGGTAGTGGTATGACGATGAACTAAGAAGATTGTACATCTTAACTGTAAGAGCACTAATAGAACGTTATGAGTAGCAATAATATTGCAGTATTATAAACAGTGACTACATTAAATGCTGTAGTCGTTGTCTGAGTAGACATTGGAGCATAAATTAAAGGGCCCCTGAACACTGATTTTGACCGCTTTTATCTTCAGATCTCGTCTTTGGTATATTCCACCGACTAAATATTTTCACACAGTAAATACAGGTATATATCCCGTGCCTCAGTAATAATTTCATATTTTTAAAGTGTCTTAAAAGCTTATGAATCGCAAATAAAGACCAATATGTCACGGCAGAATGGGCAAGGGAAATAACCGCTGTAGCCGCTTGATCGGGCGTGTTTTGGCCGAGAGTTTACTTGGAGCCGTAAAGTCAAAGGCTAATCGTGACGTCACGATAAGACTCGACTGCCATTGGCATTGTTGCTTCTACAGTTTCAGTGCACAAAACTCCGGATAAATTTGCCCGAAAAGTTGGAAATGGCAACTGGAATACGGCCATTCCAGTACGAGCCAGTTGCGGATATCAGTTTTGGCATCGACTGGGAGAGTTCAAGTGACGAAGAAATGTCATGAGAATAGTGGTGGTTATGCTTGTGTTTATTGTATATTGTGATGTGTGCGATACTATGTGTTGTTGGGTACTTCTCAAGTGTTAATCTTTTACATATGTACACTGTCTTTGTGGCTTTATATGTGGCACCATATTTTCCTTTGAAGGAATAAAGAAGTTCTTGACTTGACTTAACTCGACATAAGAGCACAGAAGCAAAAATAACTATGCAATGACAAACAGATGGAAAGCCAAACTAACCATAATTAACCCTCACTAACCCGGCCTCCATCTAGAAACACAATGCCTGCAGACTGATAAAGCAAATCGCTAACCAGGACTACCGATGAAATAGCGAACCTAGTTGGAAGTATTCGTCGAAGCTATATTCGGGATCCAAAAAGCTTCGCTCAACATGTTCTGGGAACATTCACCCTATTCGACGAACATTGCCTCTGATTAGCTGAGAGCAGAGCTCTCCTATGGATGAAGAAAAAATAAAAATAAAAATGGATGACGGTGTTGCTAGGTTCTTCGCTCGCTTCGGAGGGAATTTGTTTATTTGTTGACTTGTGGGAGGCGCAGCCTTGTCTCGGAGACCCAGAATGAGATAGTAGTTAGCTGAATTACCCTTGAGGAATGATTAAAGTATACTGACCTGACTTTACTTTAGCCTACATTTTCGATCGTGCTGTCTGCTGCGCGTCTGCCGCAAGTTCGGGCCGAAGCTTGCATCTCATTACAAGCCAGTTGAGAACGAAGTAAAGTTTGGACTGTCCGAACCATGTTCGGCGAACTAAAAGTTCAATTAAGAAACGAATCATAGTTCGTCGAACTGTCCGAAGTATGTTCGGCGAACAAACATTCGCCCAGTTAAGAACGGGCTTAACAGCGGGTACGAATTGGCCAATAAACCGAAGTTAAAAACGAAAGACGTATGGTGGAAGAGAAGAGAGAGAAAACAAAACAACGACAGCAACAACAAACAAAAACTTTCTGAAAAGAAAGAGGAGGCAGGAAATTTCAGCGAGCAACGTGACAAAGGCTGGATACACGTAATCCGTGTACACGATACAACCCACTTAGCAGTGACAACAACACTGCGGGGCAGCAGACGCTCACGAGACTACCCCCCTCACTCGTACATCGTAAATGAACGCTATAACCCGAGAAACAAAAGGGCAAGCAAAGAGAGAGAGAGAGAGAGAGAGAGAGAGAGAGAGAGAGAGAGAGAGAGAGAGAGAGAGAGAGAGAGAGAGAGAGAGAGAGAGAGAGAGAAATTAATGGCAAGAACCGGTCACTAGCTCAACCCCAAACCCTAACTCAGGGAGGCCACGAAATCGCTAGTCTATTGAACTAGAACGAACAAAACTTTTTCATCTTTACGTATGATGAAACAAACACGGATAAATTGGGAAAATAAAATAAAACACCCAATAAAAGGCAGGCTCCCTGATGAGGTCTAGCCTGTTGTGAAAGCTAGAGTAAACACAATGAAAAAAATCGAAACGCCACGCACCAAACAAGGCTCGAGAAAGATGGAATGACAAGGGGGAAATAAACAAAGGCCCAGCTACTGGCAATGGCGTCAGAACTTCATCCTTGGAGATTCGAACTGGAAATTTGTCCAAGTCGGTTACCCTGTGGACATGTATTTGAGCCCAAAATGAATGCTCTACAGGGTGCGATCTGTGAAGCATTTTTTTCGAAATGCTTTGAGCAGAGCACACCGTGGTGTTTTGGTTCCCACTTCTTTGTGGCTAGGTCCCATCGATTCATTGCCATTTGCCACTGTCGTTTTCTGGCTTCATTTTTTTTTTTTTTTTTTAAATAAAGGAAAAGCATGGAAAGAAAACTCCTTTGTCAACCTTTCACTACAACCAACTGCAGCACACTCGCTCGGCATGCCAGACTACTTTCGATTCAATTTTGTTCAAGTCGTTACCGAGCCATGCGGGTCAGTTGTCTTGTCGTGACGTCATGGAGGTCACGTGGTCGAAACCCAGGATTTTCAGCTGCAGGCGACGCAGCTGCTCGAAGCGTCGTGTTTGTTTTCATTCAAATCAATACTTTTACGTACCTCAGGAAAATGTCAATCTATCAAACGAACAGCGTGTATGTTAAACTTTATTTATATAGTACAATGTAAGTGATATTTACAACTTAAAATCAGTGTTCAGGGGCCCCTTAAGGCTGTATTTTGCTTCTGCTTCCTTGACTCCAACTTTATTTTGAGGCTGTACCTCTGGTGGAGTTTATGTAGTTTGCGTTAGCACGCATGCCAGGTGAGGGTTACCGTGGGCGACTCAGGCCTTTGTTATTGTTCTTGTGTTACGTATTTAGAGCGCTGATTAACTCCCTTGTGTGTTGAGTCCAACTTTATCAGTTACAGTCTTTTGAGATAATCCTCCCGTGGACTTCGATTTTTTTCCCGTTGGCTTAGGTTGGCAGCTGGAGTCCTCGTGGTCTGACGATGAACCGGATCAGTTGGTTTGAGGGCGCTACAGGTCCGCCGTCCGGCAAACCGGAACGGTACTACATGCGTGTCGTCACCAGGCCCGAGGAGCCTTACGTCATCTACCGCAACGTCACTGGCAACGACACGTGCGAGGACAACATGATACCCTGCAGGGTCTACCCCAGGGATGAGGATGACCACAAGTAGGTGGAAGGGCGGGGCGGCAAGGGAAGGGTGTGTGAAGAGAGACAGAGGGGGACAGAGAGGTGAGAGAGAGAGGGGGGGAGGGGATGTGGAGAGGGATAGAGGGGGAGAGTAAGAAAGAAGGGGGAGTGGGGAGGGCGGAGAGAGAGAGAGATAGAGAGAGAGAGAGAGAGAGAGAGAGAGAGAGAGAGAGAGAGAGAGAGAGAGAGAGAGAGAGAGAGAGAGAGAGAGAGAGAGAGAGAGAGAGAAGAAAGAGAGAGGCAGTGGTGGCGATGGGAAGAAACATGATTATAAGGGAATGAGAGAATAGCCTCCGACAACTGGGTCTATCACGCAACTAGGACGATCACAAGATTAATAATCTGAAGTTTCCGTAGCTTCCTTCGGTACAGTAACAGCTGCTGTGCCTTGATAATGTCCACAGATGGCAAATAAGCATTTGTCAGGGAAAAGACTATTGGTATATAGAGCCTGATCAAAATGCTGGGAGTAAATAGCGTAGACCTGTAGGCAAGTTGACAGACTAGACAGACGATCGACAGAACGCACGCTGACAGAACCACAGAAATAGATGTTACAGGCTATAATGGCAACGAAGGTCCCCACTGCAGTCCTTAAAATGCACAGTGATAGAAAAACATTTAAATGAAAAACCCTACCGCCACTGTTAAGAAGAACAACAAAACAAAACCCACTAAATCTTGTGATGCAGTCATGGAATTAATTCTTGCATACCCCAGGACTCGTCTAACGTACTGGACACCCTGAGCACCACTGTGTTTTCGAATGCCATACCGTATCACCCTGAATGAAAACAACAAAACGAAAACCACCAAATCTTGTGATACATTCATGCGATAAATCTTTGCATACCCCAGGACTAGTCTAACACACTGGATACCCTGAGCACCACTGTGTTTTGAATGCCATACCGTATTAGCCTGAAGTGCTTTAATACGATTACTACAGAATGCCCTACCGTACCACCCAGAAGTGCTTTAATACTATTACTACAGAATGCTCTACCTTACCTCCCTGAAGTGCTTTACTACTATTACTACCAGTGATAATGGATAGCTCTTATACAACGCACATCGTTTTGCAGAACAAAAACTCAAAGCTACTCACCAGACACACACAGGTAGACAAGCATAGACGCACAAATCATATATTCACGGGAATGGTCAGCATAAGTTTGTGAATAGGCGTGTCTAAACATGAACGTCTTGAGCTGGGTTTTGTTGAACTCTGACAGAGTGGCCAGATGACGCAGACCAGCACGCAGCGAATTCCAGACAGAGGGGGCAATGAAACTGAGAGAGCTCTGACCAGAAGATTCAAATTACGTTTAGGAACTTTTAAAAGCCTCTCGCTTGAGGGTGGGAGGGTACGTGCTGTTTGATATGTGAAGGGTGAGGCTCAAAGCGAACACGGAAATGCACTCTCGAAGTGAAGGTGCGGACTTTACAGCACTACAACTATAAAGTACTGTACAACATCAAGTGCCAGTGTGAACCAAAATCTAATACCCTAATGAACCACCCTGAAGTTCTGTACAGGCCTAGCTATAGCGTTGTAACTTACTGCACACTTTGAACACAAGGATACACAACCGGATCACTGAAAGTTGTGCAGTCTTTTACTGTAACGTGTTGGTGGGTATTTTAGTTTCAACGTCTTGTTGACAGTACTTATTACTATATACTAGCAGGGATTATTAGACTGTCCTGAAATAATATATACTGTCTTTTCTGTACAACACCTTGCACACCATATGCATCAGGTGTGTGCTATAATATGCGACCAGATCACCCAGAAGAGTTGCAGAGGCTCAGGCTCAGCCACTGTAGAGCACCGGCATTTTGTCGCTTAAAAAACACATGTTTCAGGCTCTTATACATAAAAGGTTAAAACAACAACGACAACAACAAAGAAACAAAACAAAATAAACAACAACAACAACAACAACAAAAACCTAACAAAAATCCCGCTATTTATTAGAAGAAGAAAATAAAAATAAAATAAAAATCACGCAATAAATAAATTGTCGTAATAAATAGCGTTGTTTTGAACCTTTTATGTGTTTGGGTCTTGCTTTAGAACGCTAGCAGTCAATCTTGTTTTAGATTTTTGCATGTTTTAATGATCAGAACACACAAGAAATAATAAAAAGTACGCTTCAAAAGATAGGACAACATAAATCAAATTGCAATTTGTTCGACTCAGGTGGCTTTGGAATCAGCAGCTGACGATCGATTAAGGTACAATAATAACGAAAAAAATTCAAAGGTAAACTTAATTTGTTTTAGATGGACGTTGTCCTGGTATAGCGATTGGGCGCTGGGGGAATGAACACCCCGTAATACTGTGCATTTCTAGCACTGTAGCTTATTGTACACAGTGAATAACTCAATATTTTCGTGCCTGAAATAAAAGTGCATTTCAAGCACTATAGCCTATTGTACACCATGAACAACTCGGTACTTTAGTGCCCGAAATACTGTGCATTTTTGTAGCCTATTGTACACCATGCACAACTCGGTATTTTAGTGCCCGAAATATTGTGCATTTTTGTAGCCTATTGTACACTATGAATAACTCGGTATTTTAGTGCCCTAAATACTGTGCATTTTTGTAGCCTATTGTACACCATGAACAACTCGGTATTTTAGTGCCCGAAATACTGTGCGTTTCTGTGGCCTATTGTACACCATTAATAACTCGACATTTTAGTGCCCGAAGTACTGTGTGCGTTTCTAGCACTGTACACCGTGAACTGGTCGGTATTTTAGTGTCCGAACAGATCACACCGAAATATGAATTGTTAGCACTGTGACCTACTGTAAGACGTGAACAATGCTGTGTTTCAGATTGTCTAATCAAACCATCATGAAATGCTGCACAGGCCTCAGCATTGATCTTCTTCTGAAAATCCAGCAGTTTCTCAACTTTGATGTCGACCTGTATGAAGTGGAAGACTTCCAGTGGGGAAACAAGGTCTGTATTCTAGTTCCGAACACTGGGTACTGTTTTCAGTTGCAAACGTTGGGAGTGGGGATAGCTCAGTGGTAGAGAGACGGACTCGTGATCGAAAGGTCTCAAGTTCGAGTCCCGGCAGGAGCTGTGGGAGAATTTTCTTCTCCAGGGTCTTCTGTGCTGATTCTTATATCGGTATTCGTTCCACCCCCGCGTTACCGCAGTAGCACGTAAAAGATCCTGTTCACTCAGCCAAAAGTGCAGGTGGCAGGTTACGACGGAACACGTATGCACCCTACGTAAGTAGCATTGTAAACTGGTGCATGGCTGTATGGCGTACGCAGAACTTGCGCCGAGACGGCAGCAGCTTCACGTGGCACCAGCCGCGTCAAAAGCAACTAAACAGCATTGTGACCACTTCGGTGGGTATTTAAAACGCGCTGTGTAAATCTACAGTCACTCATTTCGTGTCGCATACGATTAGACCGCAGTGTATCTGCACGGTGGCAGAGAACAGCACTACAGTTGCCATTATGAAGCACTTAGGGCTCCTCCCGAGATGAGGCACTTAACAAGGGGTCATAGAATAAATAAGCGTGGCTCTCGTTGGTAATTTAAACAAAGACAGTGGTTTTGCATGGGTAAAAATGCTGTTTGTTTGTGACAGTACTAATATGGAAGGCGGCAAATGACTGAAATTATGTGTCACCAAGCTAAGGCGAAGACCTGTGAATTTCTCCGTTGTTCTAAATAATTATTGGGCCTATTTATGATCACTCTTACAAAGACATCAGATGTGAGTAAAACAATTTCCTCTTCGTGACTGGCGAACCTGTATTGTCTTCTCCATTTGCACATACATCAAATTTACTGACATCGAAGGCACGATGAAACACATGCACTTTGGTTTCCTCTGAGTCAATGGACGTACGATGCAGTTTGGTTTTAACATTTGGTACCGTCACATTTTAAAGACCGTGTGACATGGTATGTCCATTTTTTTTAATCTTGGAGTAAAAGCAATGTAACTATCCTTGTATGTGTATAGATTAGGTTAATATGTATTATGTGAGCGCTCGGGGCGTTGATGAACGCTTGATAAACGTACATTATTATTATTATCTCATAAGGTATGTTTCTGCTTATTCTCCAGTGTTCATTTCTTTCTGCATAAGAGACAATGTAAGGTAATGTAACTGCCATTGTTTGTTCCCCAAGATCGTTTCTGTCTGATTGTTCCGCTGACATCGTTTCTGATTGTTCCGCTGACATCATTTCTGTCTGATTGTTCCCCTAACATAGTTTCTGTCTGATTGTTCCCCTAACATCGTTCCCTAACATAGTTTATATCTGTTTGTTCCCTTAACATAGTTTATGTCTGTTTGTTCCCCTAACATAGTTTATGTCTGACTGTTCCCCTAGCATCGTTTCTGTCTGCCTGTTCCAGTGCTCACTTCCTTCTTGGATTAAAGACAACGTAAGACTGCCATTTTCTCTTCCCTTCACACAGTTTTTGCCTGCTTCTTTTCCAGGACCGCCAGGGCAACTGGGACGGTCTGATTCGGGAGCTGCTGGAGGGTCATGCTGACATGTCGGTGACGTCACTGCGGATCAGCGAAGACCGATCCAGGGTTGTGAGTTTCTCGGAACCCTACCTGGAGACCGGCATCACCATCATCGTCGCCATCAGAGAAGGCGCCATATCCGCCACAGCTTTTCTCGGTAGGTTTAACGTTGCCATGACGAAGACTTTTCTTGCTCAAACCCGGTAAGTAAGTAACGTGGTGCTTTACACCCAGTCAACCGTTACGGTTATATCAGGGCCGGAACCTAATCCTACCTTAATCTGAAACAAGAATGGATGCTAGCGTTCTAAAACAAGATCCAAACACATAAACGGTTCAAAGCTGTTTATTCGGACAAAATTGTTTTTGACTAATAAATAGCGTTCCTTTGAACCTTTTATGTATTTGGAGCTAATCCTACCTTAGCTTGCGTCCATCCTGGCAAAGCTGCTGCGGTATCGGATTTCAAAGTAGCATATAATCTCTGATGCCCGTCTCTTTCTCTGCCGTCTCTCTATCTGACTCCCTTTGCCTCTGTGTGTGCGTGTCTATATCTTGCTGTTTATGTCCATGTCTCCGCCTTTCACTCTTTCTTCGTGCTGTCTCTTTCATTTGTAGATTTCCCATGCCATAATAATAATGGGTCATCGTACAGTCTCACATGAATCATTATACAGCGTCCTGTCCCACAGGATCTCTTGGCGCTTTTCATAGAAACATTCAGATCAAGCCAGTCAACAATAAAAATATCAATAAATCTACAAAGTCCAACATATATAGACTCAGATGATCTTGTACAACTCGAACACCCACGCACGCATGCACGCGCGCGAACACACAAACACACACGCACGCACCCCCCACCCCCACCCCCACTCGACACCCACACGACACCAACACCCACCCACACACCCCCACCCCCACCCCCACCCCACCCACCCACCCACCCACACACACCAAAGGATTAGTTGTACAGGCAAAACAGGTTAGTCTTTAGGGCAGATTTTAATGACGGAACAGATTCCGCGTTTTGATTAATTATAGGGAGACTAAAGCAGAGAACGGGCGCAGAGTATAACAATGAAGGCACGCTATCCAAAGGGTTTACTGTGAACAGGAGGAATATACAAGAGCAGAGAAGGCGAGAAAGTCCGTACATTTTTAGTAGGTAAGCCAATCTTGGGGGCCAGAAGAGTTGACAGCACTGGAGCTGAGGATGTAACGTACCTCCCGTGGAGTTCTTTTACCTTGTATTTACTCCCATGCTAGGAGAGTGTTAGCATAGGCAACTCAGGTATTTGTTGTTGTGTTTGTGTGACGTCTTTCGAGCGCTAATTAACCCCCTATGTGTTGAATTAGCATTGAAGCTAACAGAGCAAATTGTGTGCAGAATACTTGCAGCTACTAGACTCCAGTGCAGAGTTTGCCAGTGTGGTGCAGTATGGTCAGTTTAAGGGATCACTTAACTCACATAACGTTGAAAATGTCGGAGAATGTCGTAAAGCGCAGTGATGTTGTGTAGACCAGAGAATAGTGCTATACAAAAGTTGCCTATTATTATTATCTTCAAGATGACGCGGGCGGCATTTTTCTGAACTTTTGAACTCCTGTTGATGAGGCGTTGGGGAAGTGATCTAGTCTAGACAAGGCAAAGGTTAAGACGATCGTCTGACTTCCAAGAGATCCGCAGATAATAATGAGTGATGTTTATATCGATGGTTTGAAAACCATAGGTCACTACTCTGGCCCTGATTCTTTCTGTGTGTTTTTTGTGTGTGTGTTTGTCTGTTTGTCTCATTAGGCTGTCCCTCTCTCTGCCCCTCTTTGTCGGTCTCTCTCTGCCTCTCTCTGTCAGTCTCTGTCTCTCTTCTCTGTCTCTTTGCCCTGTGTCTTACTCTGTCTCTCTCTGTTAGTCTCTGTCTCTGTACCCTGTGTCTTTGTCTGTCTGCCTCTCTTTGTTAGTCTCTGTCTCTCTACCAAGTGTTTTACTGCGTCTCTCTGACTCTCTCCATTAGTCTCTGTCTCTCTACCCTGTGTCTTATCCTGTCTCTCTGACTCTCTCCATTAGTCTCTGTCTCTCTACCCTGTGTTGTATTCTGTCTCTGTGACTCTCTCCATTAGTCTCTGTCTCTCTACCGTGTTTCTTATTCTGCCTGTCTGCCACTCGCTGTCCGTCTGTTTCTATGTTTGCCTGCCTGCCTCTGTCTGTCTCAGTCCTTGTTTTGTTCTGTATGAGTCTGTCCGCCTCTCTCTTTCACACACACACACACACACACACACACACACACACACACACACACACACACACACACACACACACACACACACACACACACACATACATACACGCGCGCGCGCGCGCGCGCACACAGGTCACATCCATCACCACCAACACCAATTTGCTATTCATGCCAAGAAAAGCTAGCCTTTTATTGAAGGAAAACAACAACGTGTCGGTTTAGGATTACCTGTAATTGACAGCCTGTCGGACATACAATGGCTTTTAGCCCATAACCCTCGTTTGCCATTGAGAACACCGATGGCATGTGTGCAACGTGCATCAGACTGGCCGAAATGTCCCATGCAGATAATGCAGTTTTGTGTTGGCGTAACCATTAGGCTATTGAGCTGCCATCATTGATAAACTGGCTTTGCGTTCCTAAACGTAATTTGATGAGCGCCCTTTTGGTTCGACCGATAATGCTTTCCGGTTATCGCTAGTTCTGTTCTCCCCATGTATGTTTACATTCATCATGGCCACTGAAGCAACACAGTGACGTAAACCCGTCCCTTGCCCCCACGACATTCTATGGCATCTTTAGCATAGTGCATCTCAATCACCCAACGGTTTTCCTAAAAAAGAAAAAAGAAAAGAAAGTGCCTTGCCGGGAGTCTGACAGTAAATTCATGCATGTTTACGTGAAGCAGACTTCTCAAAATAAACGTCTTTGATTGGATGATACTATCTTCCGTCGCCAGCAGCACAAATTCTCTGTCAGGGAAAGGGATGATCGCGGCACTACATCTCGCTAGCATAAGTGGTTATTGGTTGGGATAACTTTGTAAGTAAATTTAGAGGAATACACGCAGCTGCAATTGTCACTTTTATATCGCAGACACTCGCTGTGTGCGGACGTCGATAGAGGCTATGATTTAGATAGTCATGAATATTGTCTCGGAGTCGGATGACACCCCATGGGTCTGGGGTTGATGTTCCTGGTGCTGTTGGGGCTTGCCGACTGACTGAGACCGGCGGCGCCAGGAATAGATAAACCGTGCAGGCTGCCCTATGCCAACCCACGGATGTTACGATGAATAGAAAAACCGTGCAGGCTGCTCTATGCTAACCCCTGGCTGTCACCACGAATAGGTAAACCATGCAGGCTGCCCTATGCTAACCCCTGGCTGTCACCTTGATTAGATAAACCACGCAGGCTGCCCATCGAGTATGCTAACCCCTGGCTGCCACCATGAATAGATAAACCATGCAGGCTACCCTACCAGTATGCTAACCCCTGGCTGCCACCATGAATAGATAAACCATGCAGGCTGCCCTATGCTAACCCACAGCTGCCACCATGAATAGATAAACCATGCAGGCTCCCCTATGCTAACAGACATGCAGGCTGCCCTGTGCTAACAGACATGCAGGCTGCCCTCTGCTAACCCAAGGCTGCCAGCGATCTTCTGGGCTGCTTGGAGCTCGGCACAAACATTACTGCATATTGTTTTGTGACCACCCCTCTCCCTAAAAGATGCTTTTATCAATTATAGCTACTCCGCGCTATGAATTGTCGACATTATTCCGTGGAACTGATAAACTGTCGACATTATTCCGTACCATGAACTATCGACACAATCCCTGCCAGAAACTATCGCCAGTGTTCCATGCCAGAAACTATCGCCAGTGTTCTATGCCAGAAACTATCGACACTGTTTTGTGCCGTAAACTATCAACACTATTCAGTGCCATAAACTATCGACACTGTTCCGGACCATAAACTATCGACACTATTCCATTCCATAAACTATCGATATCAGTCCGCGGAACTGATATTCTGCCAGCAGTGTTGCGTATCGAAAACGATCGAATTAATATGTGCCATAAATTACTGGTAGTATCCCATGCCATAAACTATCGGGATTAGCCGTGCCATAAACTGTTGCTACTTTTCAGTGCCAAAAACCTAAATTCAAACTATTCTGCAAAGTACCATGTCAGTAGCCAACAGTGTTATTAATTACCAGTACTATTCTTTACCATAAAGTTTCAGTACTGGTCTTCGTATGATGGAGGGCGCCCGTGCATTTGTAAGTATTTTACTTTGCTTCCGGTTAGGAAGAGGTTACGCACAAAGTTATCTATTTTGTCCGGATAGCCAGACAACCACAAGCACACGAGTCAGTTGTTGTTACGATTTTGACTGGGAAATCTGAAAACACCGGCAGATAAAGTGCACCGAGAGCCATGCAGTGATAAACCCACGCATTCACTGTTGGGTCGCCGCTTGACCGGCCGGAGGAATTATTCTGGAGCCAGAGGCTCACGAGTCTGGAATTGCCAAGTGTTCGGCTGGTGTCATCTGGAATTCCGCGCGATAGCGTCATATGGCGGGAAAACTGTCCCAGGTCTGTATCTGATTAGGTTGACGAGGGGAATGGCGCTGTGATCAGGATCTTTTCTAGGGACACACATACTACTCGTGTGTGTGTGTGTGTGTGTGTGTGTGTGTGTGTGTGTGTGTGTGTGTGTGTGTGTGTGTGCGTGCGTGCGTGTGTGCGTGTGTGCGCGCGCATGCGTGCGTGCGTGTGAGTGTGTGTGTGTGTGTGTGTGTGTGTGTGTGTGTGTGCACGCGCGCGTGTGTGTGTGTGCGCGCGTGCGTACGTGACTTTTTTTCTCCACGAACATACAAATGGACAAGCCGCACCGAGCGATAATAATTCAGACACATTATCTATTTTATACCCGTGGCTGGAAATTGATCTGAACCAAGAAATACACGCGGACCCCTGGCATCACTGAGGTGCCTTGATCAGCATCGTCTGAATCAGCCCATTCCCTCCGGTCAACAAGATTGGTAGAGGGCAAAGTAAACGTGTTGCTTTACGTCCACGGAAGCGAGGTGGCTTATTAGGAATGGGGAAAAGGGGCGGGGATGGGTGGGATGGGTCGGAGGGGAAAAGAGTGAGTGGTTCGTTCGCGCGCTCCCATCCTCAAAAGACCGAGGAAGCCGTGGACCACCGCCAGAACAACAATTATGCGAAGGCAGTAGGGACCTTGCCAGTGAGAAGCAGCTTGCGTGCTCCGTTAATTGCTATTTCAAATGCTGTGTGGAGCAGAGTCACAATGACAGTGTTCGTAACACAACTGTTGAGGAACAACTGAAGCAAAAGATAGTCCAACTTTTTGAGCCCAGCTCCACCTCCCTCCTCTTGATCTCTCCTGGGCTCTCTTGAGGGTCCAGCACCTCCTCCCTTTTCTTGATCTCGCCTGGACCCGCAAATGATAATACAACACTTCGTGAGAGTCCAGCTCACCTCCCTCCTCTTGATCTCGCCCGGACTCCGTCGTAGAGAGCAAGTAAACATGGTGCTTAACGTCCAGAGAAACCATAAGGCTTATTAGGGAAGGGGAGAAGGGGGTAAGGGGGTATGGAGGTGGTGGGAAAGGTAGATTATATACCTATCGATACACTGTCACCACCAGCAGAATGACTCCTACATTAAGGTGGGCAGAGATGAGAGCCATTTTAATGTTTCATTAATTGTGAGGGACAAAATATGAAGACAGTGTCCACAGACCACAACCTTTTTGATGAGAAAGGAGAGCCGAAGCGGATTCGAACCGTGGTCCCTCTGCTTACCGCTAGGCCAAACCGGCTCGCGTCGTAGAGGGCACACACTAACAAGCTTTTATATCACGAGAAAGCTGAGGTTGTCCAGAAGGAAGACGCGCTGTCTTCTGCGCTCGATGCCTGCGCGTTCAGGTTACAATTACTGCCCGAGGGGGTCACCCCTCTTTTCTAGGAATGGCTGAGGAATCTAATAGTCATGAGGTGAAGTATGGCGGAGATAAGAAAGAAATGCAATTTGCTCAGTGCTGTTAAAGCCACCAGCTTTGTGTTCGCCGAATCGATAGATAAAAAGATAAACGCAGCCCCCGTTGGGAGGGTAACGCCATTAGTGATACATGCGATCAAACCCAGAGCAGGGAACGTATTCCTCCAGCAAGCGACAGTGTAATTAAGACAGAAAGAAATCAGTCAACGGGATAGGTGGCGGGCAATCCCGCTGGTGTTTTTGGAGAAAAGATCCACCTTAATTGAACAGGAAATCGGCGTTGGCTTCCTGTAGATTCGCCCTGATATAACCGTACCGGTTGACTGGGCGTAAAACACCAACTTACTTACTTACTTCCTGTAGATTCTGGACTACGTACCGCTGATTCTACAGACGGAGAAGAAATATTGCTGTTCATATAACATGTGTCTCGGCTGATGTAAAATGTATACATCAATATCTATTGATAATTATAATAATGATAGTGGGGTCTTAGAGCGCCTTCTCACAAACGAGCCCTAGGCGCGTACATTTCATACTCATGACAAAACTAGCGACATCTAAACAGACAATATTAATATACACAAATTTTGCCATTAATCCTATTCAGTTTTCGATATAATCTCTCTCTCTCTTTTAATTATGTACATTCTCTCTCTCCTTCACTCCCTCTGTGTGTGTGGTGTGTGTGTGTGTGTGTGTGTGTGTGTGTGTGTGTGTGTGTGTGTGTGTGTGTGTGTGTGTGTGGTGCGTGCGTGCATGCGTGCGTTTGCGTGCGTGCGTGCGTGTGTCTGTCTGTCTGTCTGTCTGTCTGCAGAGCCGTACGACTACCCTTCGTGGTGCTTAATTCTGGTGTTCAGTGTCCACACCGTTGGCGCCTCCATCTTCATCTGTGAGTGGCTGAGTCCCTACGGTATGGACAGAGGCCGGGTGCGTCTGACAGGTGAGTCTCACGCAGCGCTTGACGGTGTAGCTCGATGTCAGCTGGTTTTTGTTTGTACTTGTAATCTGCTTATCGTTTATCGAAAGTCCTCGTAAACATCCAGCAGACATACTTTACTACGGCTGAGATTAAGGGCCAACATTTTTGGTAGGCATAATTTATTTCTGTCGTCATTTTTATTCCGATATTTTCATTCTCAGTGTCTGCTATTCTTCTTTTTTTCCCCCATCATTTTCAAACGGACGATTGTCGTGTGACAGAGCACAGGTTTTCGCTGTTTCGGACATTCTGGTTGATGTGGGCCATGCTGTTCGGAGCGGCTGTGTCCACCGACACGCCTCGTGGCGTCTCCAGCAAATTCCTCGCCAACATCTGGGCGCTCTTCGCCCTCGTCTTCCTGGCCTCCTATACCGCCAACCTGGCCGCCTTCATGATCACCAAGGAGGAGTACTACGACCTGTCCGGCATACAGGACTATAGGTACATCTGTAACGTTAGGAACAGACGGTTCTGTACAGCCATTGTGAAGACGATAATGCGGCTAATGGCCGACATTTTGTAGTGTCGACTGTAAAATAACGTTCTTTGGGAAGCACTTCATTTTGTAGTGACTGTAAAATAACGTTCTTTGAGAAACATTTCGACCTGACACGCCTGTGAGTGCGGGTAGGGCAAATATGGTCATTTTGTAGCTAGACCCGAGTCTTTAGTGTGATGACTAAAAGGGGAGGCTCTTCGGGAGCAGTTAAAACAACCAACCGTCCCGCTTAGAACTGGAATGTGGGTCAGGGTGCCACTGTTGTGGGGATAATCTGCTCCCACTGAGCCTCTACAGTGATGAGCTAACGCGGCCACGATTTCTACACTACGCAGGGCTGTCTGCTGGGTTTTCGGAAGCTTGTGGAGGGGAGGCTATATAGATGGTGTACAAAAGCAGGGTGTCGGATATAAGCTGCAGTTCTCCACAGTGTGTGAATTAAGTCTGTGTGCTGATGCTCTCAAAAATTTCAAAATAATGTCGCGTAAATGTTGCATGTTTGGAGTGTGTGTGTGTGTGTGTGTGTGTGTGTGTGTGTGTGTGTGTGTGTGTGTGTGTGTGTGTGTATGTGTGTGTGTGTGTGTGTGTGTGCGAGAGAGAGAGAGAGAGAGAGAGAGGAGAGAGAGAGAGAGAGAGAGAGAGACGAGAGAG
>OY757555.1:16492145-16520039 GCA_963584105.1 Alviniconcha strummeri
CAAAACCGCGCACAGAGCCTGCACGGCTAAATTACAACGGAATGTCTACCTCCTTTTTCTTGTTTTGTTTTTGTTTTTGTTCGACAGACAGAAACCCCGCGGGAAGTGGTAAGATAAGCAGCGGCCATAAATCATTAATTAAGCAGACAGTGCCTCGGCAGACGAGCCACCATTAACTTTTCTCCGCGCTACAATATACAAGGGGATGAACTGACATTTTAGACCTCAAAGTTCACGATCAAGTTATCAGACATCTAGCGTCTGAGCAAGCAATTTTTTAAAACTTTTTTTAAAAGTAGGCACGCACGAACACCAACACACACACAGAAACACACACACACACACACACACACACACACACACACACACACACACACACACACACACACACACACACACACACAATCAATCAATCAATCATCAAATATTCACGGGTCGGACTTTTGATTGTTTTTTCCGGTCTTTTGTTTTGACTCCCCCGTTGCAATCATTCAGGCGTGACAGAGACTCGTTTTGGGTCACCAAACCCAACCCAGGGAGTGCTATCTCCGCAGTCCGCAGTCGCTGATGGCATCGATAACGTTCGATCGGCAGTGTCAGACTGACGCCAGTCACGAACACACCTGTCCTGCACTCTTCTTCATCTCCCTTGCCAACACAGGGACCTGTCGGGAAGTCCTCCTCAAACTTATGGTAACTGAATGTGTTTTTTGTGGTGTTCAGTTCATTTCAGTTCAAGACGATATCTATGTGCTCGGAAAAACCCATATGCGTTCCACCCTGTCTCTCAAAAGAGACCCTAACGTTGCCTTCCAATGCTCGCCTGATTGACGATGTCCGTCTGTCTGTCCGTCCGTCTCCCTCTCTCTTCGCCCTGATATAACCGCACTGGTTGACTGGGTGCAAAACATCAAGTTACTTACTTACTCACTTACTTACTCTCTGTCTGTCTGTCTGTCTCTCGTCCGTTCACAGAAGACAGTCGAGCGATTTCTCATTCTATGCCTTTATGATGTATCGTCTCGAGACGGCAGGCACTACGTAGTGAACAGCATGCATGCAGTGACCAACTTGTTCGTCCCCAAATGACACGTGCAGTGACCAACTTGTTCGTCCCCAAATGACCCGTGCAGTGACCAACTTGTTCGTCCCCAAATGACCCGTGCAGTGACCAACTTGTTCGTCCTCAAACGACCCGTGCAGTGACCAACTTGTTCGTCCTCAAACGACCCGTGCAGTGAACAGGACGTTAAAAGCCAGGAACTATTCTCTATGACGTACGAAAGTGGTTGGATTTAGCAAAACAGCAGCATTGTGCTTTTGGTTCTGCATGCATTCCGTCGACCCCACCCCCACCCCTTTTTTTTTCTTTTCTTCAGTGTGTGCGTGCGTGTGTGTGTGTGTGTGTGTGTGTGTGTGTGTGTGTGTGTGTGTGTGTGTGTGTGTGTGTGTGTGTGTGTGTGTGTGTTGATTGTGTAGATGTGATAGAGTTTGATCGTCTCTGAGGTAACCCTGTGCGGTTGACAGTACGTTAAAATCCAATTACAAACTAATGTCTATTTCTCTCTCATTTGCAGCTAAATCGTTCTCTTTATGATAATCTTCCTCTTAAAATTTTTGGACTTCAGTTTTATATTTGAAAATAACTTACTGGTCTATCCTGTATCTTTGCACTGTTTTCCTGACAATTCTTATTCCGTCAAGCCTGCCTGGTTTCATAATTCTCTTTAGTGCCCTTATTTCGTATGCTTTAAAAATAGATAATTTTTAGGCCCTTTCTGCTCCAAACTCCGATTAGGGTTGGCCGTTTTGTCATTGTTATGGAAATGTTCATAATTTCCACTGCTTATGATAATGATAATGATCAGCCTTTGGATCTGCAATTATTCCATTACCACATTAGCGCCGTTAGCCAAGGGGACAGGAGGTTTTGCAGCTCAACTTACTGCAAGAGAAAATCGACGTTGTAAGTGGAAAAGAGACAAGCGTAACTGCACAGTGTCAATTCCTTACAATAACGTTCGTCCATAAAGTCCGCCCCTTCCCCCGCCCCCACCCCACCCCCTCCTCCAAAATACACACACGGAAAAACATACACACTCTGTCTTTCCATCTCCCTCACACACTTACTCTCTCTCTCTCTCTCTCTCTCTCTCTCTCTCTCTCTCTCTCTCTCTCTCTCTCTCTCTCTCTCTTCCCTTGACAGTTGACGTCAGCTGCCGGTTTTACATGGGCTGTTCAATAGTTGATGGGACGGAGCGCAGGCACCACGCACTGCAAGCGGCTATGATCTCACTGCTCGCTGTTCCGCACGGCACGGCACGGCTGCAGCTCACACCGCACGGTCGATGTTTACGTTCATCGATCTGCACCCGACGTGCAGCAGAGGTTATCTCACTCTCACCCCAACATGTAGCTGTGCTTGATTCCCTTTGACCGAACCTGCAGTAGTGGCTGACCCCCATCTGACCCAATCCGTAACAGTGGTTGACAGCTTTGACCAAAATCTGCAATAGTGGTTGACCCCCCTTGACCCAACCTGTAGTAGTGGTTGACCTCCTTTGACCGAACCTGTAGTAGGGGTTGACCTCCCCTTGACCAAACCTGCAGTAGGGGCGACCCCCTTTGACCAAACCTGCAGCAGTGGTTGACCCCCTTGACCCAACCTGTAGTAGTGGTTGACCTCCTTTGACCCGACCTGTAGTAGGGGTTGACCTCCCCTTGACCAAACCTGCAGTAGTGGTGACCCCTTTTGACCAAACCTGCAGCAGTGGTTGACCCCCCTTGACCCAACCTGTAGTAGTGGTTGACCCCCTTTGACCCGACCTGTAGTAGGGGTTGACCTCCGCTTGACCCAACCTGCAGTAGTGGTGACCACCTTTGACCCAACCTGCAGTAGTGGTTGACCCCCCTAGACCCAACCTGTAGTCGTGGTTGACCCCCTTAACCCAACCTGTAGTGGTGGTTGACCCCATTGGCCCAATCTGCAGTAGAGGTTGACCCCATTGACCCAACCTGCAATAGAGGTTGACCCCCTTTGACCCAAACCTCAATCGGTAGTGGTTGACCCCTTTGACCGAAGTTGCAGTAATAGTTGACCCTCTATGTCCCAACCAGCAGCAGTGGTTGATTCCCTTTGACCCATGTAACCAACAGCCAGTATGTGGAGGACTCACTTCGACCAAACCAGCTGGACTGGTTAATCAAATTTAACCCAACCCGCATCAACGGTTGGCACACTTTGACTAAACAAACAGCAGTGGTTAACCCACTCTGACCCAGCCAACGACCACAGTTGACCCGACCAGCAGCAATGGATGACCCATTTTGACCCGACCAGCAGCAATGGTTGTCTCACTTTCACCCAACCAGCAGCGGTGGTCGATCTTTGACCCAACGCTGGTTCACCTTTTTCTGATAAAGACGCCTTGATACAACTGTCATGGCTGATGATGATGATGAGTTGATGCTTAATGTCCTCAGATGTCAGTTGACATATTAGGGACAAGTTGTGACCAATGCCGAAGCACGGTTCAATAAATCTTTACGTCCACGGAAACCAGAAGGCTCGTTAGGACGGACAGCCCAGGATGTCTACCTCGACTCTCACACAGCTCCTGAACTATGACTGTCATGGCTGACTGGACGTTCACATTTTATAGCCGTGGATGGTCTAAACAGACTCAACCACTAACCTTCCGCAGTGGTTGCTCCACTCTCACTCTGCTTGCAGCAGCCGTTGACCACATTTCACCTAGCCTGCGGCAGCAGTAAGTAGGTAACCCATTCTGAACTAATGCCCAAGGAAATCCCATCCCCGACGGACAGGAAATGAGCTGGAGCGATGAGCAAACAACAGAAACTGTCTGGATGACAGCATAAAGCAAAGGTAGCAGTTTGTACGACTGTACCGTAATACAAGCAGAGCAACAGCTCAGATGGTCCACATTTGTTGATACATTACACAGTGCAGACCAACAACCAGAGGTGTGGACGTCTGGGTACTATGAAGAAGGTAACGAAGTTCATACTCTTCTAGTGTGGAACATGCCGCCCCCCCCTCCTCCGTCACCACAACCGCGCCTCCCCGCGTTTCAACACGTACCCTGAACCAAAGTTAACGAGCAAATCGATGGACAAGACTGGAAAAGAAAGTCGGTAGATGAATATGTACTGCCTATTTTGTGTAATTACTATATCGCAGTGTAGATAGTTTCAGTTTGAGGACGGAGATGACCGGCCCCACGACCTGCGTCGGACGCTCTAATTCACATCAGCAGACAGCAGACCTCAAACTCTAACATCAGACAGCAGACCTCAAACTCTAACATCGGACAGCAGACCTCAAACTCAGCAGACAGTAGACCTCAAACTCTAACAGCAGACAGCAGACCTCAAACTCTAACATCGAACAGCAGACCTCAAACTCAGCAGACAGCAGACCTCAAACTCTAACAGCAGACAGCAGACCTCAAACTCTAACAACAGACAGCAGACCTCAAACTCTAACAGCAGACAGCAGACCTCAAACTCTAACAGCAGATGTAACCGTCCAATGTTAAAGAAGAAGAGGAAGAAGAAGGCCGGCCCTGTAAGTATTACCAACACACAAGGGAGTTAATTAGCGCTCGAAAGACGTCACACAAACACAGCAACAAAGACCTGAGTCGCCTACGGTAATTCTCACCTGGCATGCGAGCAAATGCAAGGTACATAAACTCCACCAGAGATACATCCTCTCTCCCTTGTGTGTTGATTTTGCACGAACGCTCTGGGCCTCGTTCTGTTTTAGATTGTCCCATGAATATTACTTCACTCATGTACAGTGAAACTCGCTCAGCACGGAGCCGAATCGCAAGACGAATGCTGAAAGTGCAAAACAAGAGGGCAAGTCTACGGGCAGCAGGGAAAAAGTTGGAATATCGCCACTCCGCTTTGGATTGTCTGCATGATCCTGTCTGAGTTGCAACTTGCTGCTGATACAGGAGAAAGAACGTGGCACGCCACAACCAGTCGCCTCATCAGCCAGCAATGACTGTAGGCAAGCGAAAACCAGGAAGTACAGGTGACCTGGATAGTTTGCTCCCCCCCCCCCCCCCCCACACACACACACACACCGTCTCAGGCCTCAGAGATGCGTAAGCGCTTTTGCTGAATTTAAGCTGCACAAGAAAGAAAGAGGGGGGGGGGGGGGGGAATAACAAAATACCATCTCACTTATTACAAAACATGTCTAGAAAATGGAACGCTGAAGACCAGCTCATTTGATTTGTTCTCACGATCAGACAAAAGATTTTTTTTAAATAAAATAATAATAATAAAATAAACTGTTGTTGTTGTTGGCCCTGTGCTGCTAGATGCGGCCCATTTCCCATAGAGCCGGCACGCTCAAGCCTCCTACCGTTGGTGGAAACGGCCGTGTTGAAACCGCCTGCCATCACACACGCCGCAGGGACATGTGTGCGCCGCGGAAGTAACAGAATCATTTATCAACCTGTACGGTTGAATAAGGCAGCGGCATTTTACTTTCATAATTAATGCCCCCTGTGCCTGATTCCATGAAGCCCCGTGTTTGCTCACGGCATGTTTTCCGCACTAAACTTCGCTGCGTGAAATGTCATGGTGCGTTACTAATCTGGCCTCATGGCGCTACCACCAAAAACAAGGGCATGCACTAAGCTGAACAGAACCTCGCCATTGACGTCCTTGTTAAGCACTCCGGTGACGTTGCCACGGATACCGTGATAGCTCGGTTCAGCTCAGTTCAAAAGCGTGCAAGAAGGTCTCCATGGGAATATATTTTCAGTTCGTCAAAGGCAGTGCGCTCTATCAGCCGCATGCATGTTGCAAAGATTCCCCACTGTCACCGTTTCCCGAAACGCGCCTTGCAGGGGAAACGTGTTAATGGCCAATGACTGAATGAGGAGAGACAGTAATGCTCATTGGCCGGGAGGGGCGGGGGGGGGGGGGGGGGCAGAATGAGGAAAGATGGAGCCAGCATATTGGCATAGAGAAGCGTGTGTGTGTGTGTGTGTGTGTGTGTGTGTGTGTGTGTGTGTGTGTGTGTGTGTGTGCGTGCGTGCGTGCGTGCGTGCGTGCGTGCGTGCGTGCGTGCGTGCGTGCGTGCGTGCGTGCGTGCGTGCGTGCGCTGGATCCACTACTGCTCAGTCATCAAAAAGAGTGCGTTACTCTCCAGTACTGCAGTTCAAACATGTATCTCTGGATTGCATCTTTGATTATTTTTAAAGAGATAGACATTTCTGGCAAATTACAAGTTTTAGTTACAGTTTGGATTCTTTTTTGCAGGAGTGCGTGGGGGGAAGGGGGGGGGGGGGTCAGACAAGTTCTCCTGCATGTAAAATTGCATGGCTGCCACAAGTCCAAGAGAACGGCAGTACAGACAGACTATACTGGTGTTTTCCCATCTACAAGTCTGTTCTAGTTAAACTGCTTTAGAAAAAGATGTCCTTTGACCCCAATGATTTAAAGAACTACCGTCCTCTGTTAAATTTACCTTTTCTGTCAAAAGTCTTAAAAAGAATAGTTCTGTCTCAGCTAAATGAACACTTAAACCACAACAACCTTCTCAGTCCTCTCCAGTCAGCCTACAGACCCAACCACAGCACTGAAATTGCCCTGCTCAGGATCGTTAACGACCTTCCAACAGCTATGCATAACAACAAAATATGCATTCTGACACTCTTAGATCTCTCGGCAGCCTTCGATACAATAGATCACCAAATCCTCCTTACCAGACTTCAGCACTCTTTTGGCATTTCCGGCTCAGCTCTATCTTGGTTTTCGTCTTATCTTTGTAACAGAACACATGAGTCACCATAAACAGTCTACAGTGTCAGCATACCACGCTCCATTATGGCATTCCCCAGGGTTCTGTACTAGGCTCTGTGCTTTTCATATTCTACACCCAACCTCTCTTTAGCCTAGTAAGCAAGCACGCAATCAATCACCATGCTTTCGCTGATGACAACCAACTCTACAAGATTAGTACACTAGACACAATTCACCAGTCGATAGAAACTCTCCAGACCTGCACTACAGATGTCAAGTCTTGGATGACCGCAAACAAACTTCAACTAAATAACAAAAAACTGAAGCCATGATCATACTTTTATATAGAATGTCTGTCGACAGTCATTTGCCGTCTGCCATTCACATCGGCCACGCCGATGTCCCATTTGTGTCGTCTGTTAAAAACCTCGGTGTGACCCTGGACTCGAATCTCAGCATGTCTCAACAAATAAGCAACACGTGTAAAGCCGAATACATACAAATCAGGCATATAAGTTCCATACGACACCTTCTCACCACTCAAGCAACCCAAACCCTTGTATGCTCTCTTGTCCTCTCTCGCTTACACTACTGTAACTCTTTACTTTCAGGTTGCCCTCAGTACTTACTAGACAAACTTCAAAAAGTTCAGAATGCAGCAGCAAGGCTTGTGTGTAAGGCTAAGAAATCTGACCACATCCATCCTGTTCTTGAAACTCTGCATTGGCTACCACAGTAACACAAAGCATTCAATACAAAATGTCAACTATCTACTTCAATTCCATCTCTGGAACTGCCTCTCAGTATTTGCTGATCTCCTTCAACCTTATACTCCAGCAAGCCATGTGTACCCTCGTGTAAACAGATATATTTTGGTGAAAGATCTTTTTCTCATGCTGGCCCATCTGTTTGGAACAATTTACCTCAAACACCCCGCCTCTCTGATTCTGCCTCCTGTATTAAAGCCGCCCTCAAGATGCACCTGTTTAATAATTATTTCAAAACTGTTTTTCACAGCCGTGCCTGTCCCTTCGTCCGACGCCTGAGTGTTTGTGTGTTTGTGTGTGTGTGTGTGTGTGTGTGTGTGTGTGTGTGTGTGTGTGTGTGTGTGTGTGTGTGTGTGTGTGTGTGTGTGTGTGTGTGTGTGTGTGGTTAGTGTTATTGTAAAGCGCCCTGTGCTCCCACATTGCGCGGTAGATGGGCGCTTTAGAAATCCTCTTTGTTATTATGAATACTGGTCAAATGTATCCAATGGTACCCGAATTCCTCATCCTCCTGTCTCTCTGCCCCTTCTTTTAGCAACGGCCACAGAGACCAACTTTGCAACTGGGAAATTCTGACAACAGCTAACTCAGCGCTTCATCGCCTTCGTGATGGCGTTTCCCCACATCCCCAATTACCCTGTTTGAAAACCAAGCACCAGCGCCTCCTCACTTCGACCCTTTTGCCAGTCTAGCGATATCAGACGAAAGCTTTAATCAACTCCAGGAGCATGCAATACGACCGGACCGGGACCGGAAGACAGATCAAGCTTCTCACGAGAACAAAGCGTTTTGGGGGGAGAGGGGAGTTGGCGGGGTGGGGGTGGGGGGATTCAATTAATCAAGCCGGTCCAGCCGAGAAACCTTTGATGGTCCGCCAGCGCATAGGACTTGAACTCAGCTTCGGCGTTGGCCTATCGCTGAGAAGAGAGAGAGAGAGAGACAGAGAGAGAGAGAGAGAGAGAGAGAGAGAGAGAGAGAGAGAGAGAGAGAGAGAGAGAGAGAGTGTGTGTGTGTGTGTGTGTGTGTGTGTGTGCGTGCGTGCGTGCGTGCGTGCGTGCGTGCGTGCGTGCGTGCGTGTGTTCACAAGCAAACAGACACAAACACCGTGGCCAAGAGGCTTAAAGTACAGAGTGGAAAACTGACTCGACGTCCAGCAATGCCAGGCACTTTTCGCTCGACTTTGTAGCCTGTTTAAACTTGGAAGGGAAACGATGTTCGAGAACCGCCTTTCCTCCCTAAGAGTTTTTTTTTCCCCCTTCTCCCCTACACAGGTACAGGGTTTATTAATGGGTTGGCCTCAAGGGATCGGGACGTGTGGGGAGGACCTTGTCGGCGCGAGGGAGGTGAAGGGGGGGGGGGGGGGGAGGGAGAGGGGGCAGGCCCCCATCGTACTCACACGTTTCTACACGTGTTTTGATTTTGATCTTTATTAAAAAGTGTTCATACTCTATTAAAAAGTGTTCATACTTTGTATGAGCCAAACTCCTCGGCAGAAGATACTACAATACACCCGACAGGTGCCGAGGTTACCACAATACACCCGACAGGTGCCGAGGTTACCACAATACACCAGACAGGAGCCGAGGTTACCACAATACACCAGAGAGGTAGACGGTAAACACCGCACAGACCGGGCCATCGGACTAAGCCGTTACCACGATACACCAGACAGGTAGACGGTAAACACCGCAAAGACCTGGCCATCGGACTAAGCCGTTACCACAATACACCAGACAGGTAGACGGTAAACACCACAAAGACCGGGCCATCGGACTAAGCCGTTACCACAATACACCACACAGGTAGACGGTAAACAGCGCAAAAGACCAGGCCATCGGACTAAGCCGTTACCACAATACACCACACGGGTAGACGGTAAACAGCGCAAAGACCGGGCCATCGCCACGTTCATGAAAAGGCCGCGACCCGATTTTTCCGCCGGCAAAGGATGAATTGATAAAATGCTGAAGAAACAAAGAAGCCTGGAAAAAAATGAGAGCTTCTCAGCGCTTCGAACGTTCTTGCAGCATTCCGAGCCTCGTGTTCTGGTCAGGCGTCCAACAAGCAAAGCCAGGTAGTATCGGAAACGAGACACCGCCATGGCGACCACCGGCTGGAAAACTGACCGGCCCGGTGGTTACCGATACGGGGCAGAGGTCGTTCCGAGACACTTGGCTGAACCGTGTGCCGTTTCGCTCCTCTTCGTTATCAAGCGTCTCGCTCGGTCTGTTTGCATCTGGCGCGGTCCTTTAACTGGCCGCAAAGCACGCGGTAATGGGTAGGCTGACACCGTCCTCCTTGGTCGTGTCGCGACACGAAGACAAGGGGTACGGGGACGACTTTCGGTCTGACGCTTGCTTGCATTTTTAGTTTGGTCACTTCTATAGACCACAAACTGCATCAGTTATAATGACAGTCCACGAGCAAGTCTGAGCGCCTTGTAAAGAGTCGATCCTGTGCGGTTGACGGGCGTTAAAATCAGGGGCGTTAAAATCCAGTTATCACCTAACTTGTAAATATACATCTACTATCATCATCGCGGTGGTCTTCGTAATATATATATATGATCCTCTAAGGCAAAGAGTATTGACATTCAGACTTAGTAACTACCAGTTCAGCAAAGACTATCGTTAGGCATCCCAAGGCATGAAATAAACGTACTATTTGAAAAGGTGGTGAGGCAGGGGATGAATTTCATTATCTGTTTTACTGTTCACATGAAAATATTAACAGAAACCGTATTAAGTATGTAGATTTATGTAACACCCAGCATCCCAACGTCCCCAAATTTTGTAGCCATGTGAACATGACCTCAAAACCTAAGAATGTAAAGCTTGCTAGATTTATTAGTTGTATTCTTGTATGTTTCGATCAAACCAACAACAACACACAGTTGGGGTCGGGGGAGGGGGGGGGGGGTTATGTGAGATCTATGTGCGCCCTAGTTTTTCGCCACAGCTTTGATTTGTGTTTGAGCACTTGTTCCCAGGTCTAATGCGTGAAGCGTTGTAGCAATGTGTAATTAGTACATACCCATGTACTTGTTTATTTGGAATGTACTGTGTGAATGTAACTTTGCTTGGTAGCCCCCAGGGGCAAAAAGCCCAATAAAACCCGTGAAAGCTTAACCCTTTAACCCCTTTGTCTGTTGTTTGGGGACGGGACAAAAGCTAAACAAAAGTTAGTTGAAGCGTTGTCGTGATTCCCCGGTGGCACAGTTGAAAACGATTTCGACCTCCCCCCCCACCCCCTCCCCCCGCCACCCCTTCCTCCCACTGTACCTAGGACACATGTGACGCAAGAAGTTCGGTCTTCCCTATCCGGCTGGGGAAACTATGACCGGCACCGTCACGAACACAAATGAAGGTGTTGGCGGAGTTTTTTTTAATTTTTTTTTTAATCCATGTTCGACCACGGGGCTTGAAACTGGAGGGGACAAAAATACATGGCCCTGTTCAACTCACTCCCTGCAACCAAGTCCGGCAGTCCGTGAGAGTTCCCCGTGACGTGACTGCAGCTGTAATGCCCACGTGAGAGTTCTCAGTGACGTGACTGCGGCTGTAATGCAGACGCGAGATTTCTCAGTGACGTGACTGCAGCTGTAATGCCGACGTGAGAGTTCTCAGTGACGTGACTGCAGCTGTAATGCCGACGTGAGAGTTTTCAGTGACGTGACTGCAGCTGTAATGCCGACGTGAGAGTTCTCAGTGACGTGACTGAGGCTGTAATGCCGACGTGAGAGTTCTCAGTGACGTGACTGCAGCTGTAATGCCGACGTGAGAGTTCTCAGTGACGTGACTGAGGCTGTAATGCCAACGTGAGAGTTCTCAGTGACGTGACTGAGGCTGTAATGCCGAGGTGTGCTTGGGTAAATGGACACCTCCCTTCAGAGTTTTGACCACGGACGAAGTGGACCGGGGGGGGGGGGGGGGAAGAAGGGCTTGGGGGGGGGGGGGAAGAGAAGGGCTGGTCTAAGAGCAGAAATTGCATACATCGAGCAGTATCTCTGGTGTGACTGAGCACTCAACAGTCAATCGCGCAATTCATATATAACAGATACATATGCCTTTATGCGCTGAATCCGGTACTCAGTAGCTGAACGAATCGGAAAGACAGAATTTTGAACAAAAAGTAGTTTTCCTTGGAGCGAGCGAAGAATGTGAAACTAAACACGATAACTGTGAATTGCCAGCAGATGGGGGATCAAAATTTTGTTACCGCGATGCTCCACCATGGAGGGAGGGATGGTTTGACGAGACGTCCCTTCCGTGCTGTAGTATATCGTGCTCAGCTCATAGACCTACCTGCCTGTGTGTGCCGGCACACACACACACACACACACACACGCACGCACGTACGCACGCACGTACGCACGCACGAATATACGCACGAATGCACCCCCCCCACAAACACACACACACACACTCACGCACGCACGCACGCACACACACACACGCTCGCAAGCACGCACGCACGCACTCCCACACACGAACACACAAGCTCCCTTTGATGCGCTAAATGGGGTAGTTGAAGTAGGTGAAGAGTGAAACGGTGTGCTAGACATGGTGGAGTGCGCGCCCTTTGAACGCCGAGTGCACGTTACCTGCCAGGAAGTCTGTCTGCACCTGCTGGGATCACCGTGCCGAGTGTAAGGTAAGGAGGCAAACACAGAGACACCAGGCCACAATGACTGTAGACGTGTTCTACACTCCTGCTGGGATCACCGTGCCGAGTGTAAGGTAAGGAGGCAAACACAGAGACACCAGGCCACAATGACTGTAGACGTGTTCTACACTCCTGCTGGGATCACCGTGCCGAGTGGAAGGGAAGGAGGGAAACATCGAGACAGCAGGCCACAAGAACTGTAGACGTGTTCTACACTCCTGCTGGGATCACCGTGCCCAGTGGAAGTTAAGGATCGAGGGAAACACCGAGACAGCAGGCCACAAGGAAGGCGGCTGTGTGCACCAAGGACTGTAGACGTGTTCTACACCCTTTTCGCTTCAAGGCGTTGCACAAAAACATCAACTTATTTTTTTCTTTTTTAAATTCAACAATGCGCTGAATGATGCGGGGGAGACTGGCATTGCAGAAAGGGGTGGGGGGTGGGGTGGAGGGGTTAATACTGAATACACAGTCAACCGCGATGGTCATATCAAGGTGACACGCAAGTCACAAAATATAAGTGTATACAACTGTGACACGCAAGTCACAAAATATAAGTGTACACAACTGTGACACGCAAGTCACAAAATATGTGTATTTTACTGTGACACGCAAGTCACATGATATAAGTGTATATAACTGACACGCAAGTCCCAAAATGTAAGTGTATATAACTGTGTCACGTAAGTCTCAAAATATGTGTATAACTGTGACACGCAAGTCACAAAACGTAAGTGTCTGTAACTGTGACACGCAAGTCACAAAACATAAGTGTCTGTAACTGTGACACGCAAGTCACAAAACATACGTGTATATAACTGACACGCAAGTCATAAAATACACGTGTATATAACTGTGACACGCAAGTCGCAAAATATAAATGTATATAACTGTGACACGCAAGTCACAAAATATAAATGTAATATATATCCGACTCGCTGTTCAAAACACGTCACTTCCTTTCGCTGGAAACGGATTTGGGGAATAAAACTGAACGAGGTTTTTTATATGTCAAACAACAGAAAAGCGGAATTCTTGGCAGTGCGTAAAACAACGGAAAACTGTTCTAATTCACTTAAGTTTTAACAGAGAAAACATTAACCAACAGCTTTGGGTCGACATTGAATTAAAGGACCTGGATTTGTGCGCAGGGGAAACATGAGCAAGATAGTTTCGTACTCTGAACCCGTAAAAAACGGCCCCTGTTACAACTAATTAAGACAGCGAGTTGCCTGCTCGCCTCACTCCGAGCATCCAAATCCACCGAGAAGTCTGGAATTTCAGACCGCTTCGCTCTGAAACTGACAAGCAAATTGAGCCGTAACAAACTGGACATTGACCGCTGTAAAAGCGACCAGCAGACCGACTATAAAGCTGCCACCCACGCCTATCGGGGCCTCAAGGTTCCAGGCGAGATCAAAAGATCAAGAGATCTTAGACGAGGGAGGAGGAGCTGGACCTTCAAATTTGCCCAGAAGAGATCATGAGTAGGGAGGTGGAGCTGGGCTGAGCAAGATGGACCTCTTTTGCTTCGGGTTGTCCAAGTTGTTCATCAACAGCAGTGCAACGGGCATTGTCTTTGTGACTCTGTCTTTGTGACTCTGTCCAGCACAGCAGTTGAAACAGCAATTGCGCAGTGCACAAATCGCTGGGCAATGGCACTTCCATTGTTCTGGCGGCGGTCCACGGTCTCTCCGGTCTTTTTCGGGCGGTTTCCGCGATCGAGCCTTCATTCTGTTGTCCCCTTCCCACTCTGTCCCCGTCGCTAATAGGCCATCTCGCCTCCGTGGACGTTAAGCAACAATAAAGAAAGTATCGGGGCCTCAAGGTTCCAGGCGAGACCAAAAGATCAAGAGATCTTAGAGGAGGGAGGTGGAGCTGGACCTTCAAGTTAGCCCAGAAGAGATCATGAGTAGGGAGGTGGAGCTGGGCTGCGAAAGTTGGAAATCTTTCGCTTCGAGTTGTCCCAGTCCCTAATAAGCCACCTCGCTTCTGTGGACGTAAAGCAAAATGGTCCTGTTGGGGCCATCTGATGGATTCCATAACCCACAGACCCCCTCCACAATGCCCCACTTACAAATGTCGCCGCATAGATCCCCGATATCACATCGGAACGCTCGATCACGCCCCTCTCTGAGATTGCAACAAGAAATCGATGAAGACTGAGGCCGGGAAAGGGGGGTTGGGGGTGGGGATGGCGATTGGGGGGAGGGGGGGCGCTTTTCGCAACCTCTGAAACAAATAAAGACAGTATGTGGTCATCGGACCTATGGTCTCGTAATCAACCCTAAGTTGATGATGTTTACTGTGAAAACATTTATTTTATTTTATTTCAACTACCAGGCCTGGCAGAATGTGAACCAGAAAGCACCCAGTGGGTGCACAGGCAGAACAGTCCAGACAGGGTGGGAGATGAAAAACATGTCAGCGTGGGTCTCGTGGGCAATGCAAATGAGGTCTGACTGACCGAGACAGGCTTCCTGTTTGTTGTTGTTCTTGTGTGTGTGTGTGTGTGGGGGGGGGGGGGGGGGGGGGGGGATTGGGTTTTATTTTGTTTGTTGCTGTTGTTGATGATGTTTTCTGTCTGTTGTCTTTTTTGTTTCGTTTTGAGTTTTGTTTTTAGGTTTTTCCGAAGAGGTACCGGTGGTGACCGAGATCCCAGTAGGTGGGGTAAGTGACAGAACGAAACCTATCGCTACACTTTCACCACCACAATGATTTGTGCATTAATATGAGCATTGGTTTTCGAAGCAATTTCAATGTTTCATTAATTGTGAGGGGCAAAGTGTCCATACACAACAATCTCTGAAGAGAGAAGACAGCCGAAGCGGAATCGAACCGAGGACCTTGTGCTTAACAGCCTAAAGCCCGTTCTTAATTGGGCGAATGTTTGTTCGCGAACCTAGTTGGAAGTATTCGGCGAACCTAGTTGGTTCTTAATTGGGCGAACTTTCTTCGCGAACCTAGTTGGGAGTATTCGTCGAACTGCGACGAAGCTATATTCGGGGTCCAAAAAGCTTCGCTCAACATGTTCTGGGAACATTCGCCCTATTCGACGAACATTGCCTCTGATTGGCTGAGAGCAGAGCTCTCCTGTGGATGAAGAAGAAATAAAAAATAAAAATGGATGACGGTGTTGCTAGGTTCTTCACTCGCTTCGGAGGGAATTTGTTTATTTGTTGACTTGTGGGAGGCGCAGCCTTGTCTCGGGGACCCAGAATGCGATAGCAGTTAGTTGAATTACCCTGTGAGGGATGATTAAAGTATATTGACTCGACTTGACTTGATTTTAGCCTACATTTTCGATCATGCTGTCTGCTGCGCGTCTGCCACAAGTTCGGGCCGAAGCTTGCACCTCATTACAAGCCAGTTGAGAACGATGTAAAGTTCGTCGAACTGTCCGAACCATGTTCGGCGAACTAAAAGTTCAATTAAGAAACGAATCATAGTTTGTCGAAGTGTCCGAAGTATGTTCGGCGAACAAACATTCGCCCAGTTAAGAACGGGCTTAACGCCTTACTACCAGGTCAAACCGGTTCGCACGAAGGTCTCCATCACCGTGTGCGTCCATTCCTGAGAGCTGAAGCAGAACCACTTGGGTGATGCGCTCAAGCCGAGCACGCATCAGCATGGGGCCACGGCAGGGCCTGTGGAGGGTCGTAGACAATGCGGTCGTCACACAGTACATCCGTGTGCGCTTAGGACCACGAAGCGCTAATATTGCACGTGCGACTGGAACTGGAACTGCTTCCAAATAGGTGGTAGCGCAGACAGCACGACTGACGAATCAACACTGGAGTCAGGACGGCCTCAAGAGGGTCGTAGAGACGATGAGGCTGTCAAGCAGGTCTACCAAGTGCTCCAGACCACAAAGTGTTAACGCTGCACGTGCGACTGGAATTGCAAACAGTTCCCACTGTGTGCATGGCAGGCAGCAGGACCATTGCATGTCAGTTCAACAGTGGGTCAGGAAAGCCTCAGGGGGTCGTAGGCAATCCGGCTGCCAGCCCACAAAGCGTCGCTGGTACATGCAGGGCTAGGGAGGCCTCACGAGAGTCCGACCTGTCGTATAAATAGACCCGTGTGGCCGTCAGACTGGTTTTGTCCCTAGCGTGTCAGCCTGACATGTGAGGACATTAAGCCCCGCATCATCATCATTACGCTGGTCTCCAACATCGTGTGACCACAAACTGCAAGCGTTAGCTGGTTATGTAGGGTCCACGCAATCGTTATGACCACTGTGTACAATCTGTAGGGTCCACACAATCGTTATGACCACTGTGTACAATCTGTAGGGTCCACACAATCGTTATGACCACTGTGTACAATCTGTAGGGTCCACACAATCGTTATGACCACTGTGTACAATCTGTAGGGTCCACACAATCGTTATGACCACTGTGTACAATCTGTAGGGTCCACACAATCGTTATGACCACTGTGTACAATCTGTAGGGTCCACACAATCGTTATGACCACTGTGTACAATCAGTGTATACACAGCCACGGAACTGCAATAAAATTATGTATACATATATACACACAAAAACAAAACTGGTTTTTAACGTTTCGTCAACCTTCATTACGACCACTGTCTGCATCAGTGCATTACCAGAGACTGCAAGATAGAGAATTGGTTTTTAACGCCCAGTCAACCATGACGGCTATATCAGGGCAAGGTTGCGGAGTACACAAGGTGAGCCGGTTTGGCCTAGTGGTAAGCGGTAAGCGGAAGGACCTCGGTTCGATGCCGCTTCGGCTCTCCTTTCTCTTCAAAAAGGTTGTGGTTTGTGGACAATGTCTTGTGACTTTGTCCATCACTTCCTACTGAAACATTAAAATGGCTCTCATCGCTGCCCATCTTAATGCAGAAGTCATTCTGGTAGTGACAGTGTAGCGATAGGTATATAATCTCCCTCTCCCCCCCCCCCCTCCATCCCCACCCCCCATCTCCCCGTCCCTAATAAGCCGTATGGTTTCTGTGGGCGTTAAGCACCATGTTTACTTACTTAGTACACAAGCGTGAGCCGGTTTGGCCTAGCGGTAAGGCATTAGGTTGGTAAGCGGAAGGACCACGGTTCGATACCGCTTCGGCTCTCCTTTCTCTTCGAAAAGGTTGTGGTTTGTCGACATTGTCATGTGACTTTGTCCATCACTTCCTACTGAAACATTAAAATGGCTCTCATTGCTGCCCATCTTAATGCAGGAATCATTCTGGTGGTGACAGTGTAGCGATAGGTATATAATCTCCCTCTCCCCCCACCTCCATACCCCCATCCCCCCTTCTCCCCGTCCCTAATAAGCCTTATGGTTTCTGTGGACGTTAGGCACCATGTTTACTTACTAGTACATAAGCCTGTGAGTCGGTTTGGCCTAGCGGTAAGACGTTAGGCTATTAAGCAGAGGGACCTCGGCTCGAATCCGCTTCGGCTCTCTTTTCTCTTTAAAAGTTGTGGTCTGTGGACACCGTCTTGTGACCTTGTCCCTCACAATTATAAAACATTAAAATGGCTCTTATCGCTGCCCATCTTAATGCAGGAGTCATTCTGGTGGTGACAGTGTAGCGATAGATATATAATCGCCCTCTTCCCCCACCTCCATGTATATAACCGCCCTCTTCCCCCACCTCCATACCCCCTTCCCCTCCTTCTCCCCGTACCTAATAAGCCTTACGGTTTCTGTGGACGTTAAGCACCATGTTTACTTAAGTACACAAGCATAGTTCAGGAGCTGTGTGAGAGTCGAGGTGGCTGTCCTGGGCTGTCCGTCCTAAGGAGCCTCATGGTTTCCGTGGACGTAAAGCAATACTGAACCATGCTCACGCATTGGTCTCAGCTTGTCCTTAATATGTCAACCGACATCCGAGGACATTAAGCATCACCTGAAGGAAGAAGTACACAAGCTACTTTGCATTTGTGAGTTCCCCACCACCTGTTGCTGTTCTGGGAGTGGTCGGTCATTTTGGAACTGGAGTCTCCCAAAATGTTCGGAACGAGCAGACGTTGGTATCTATAGGTATCATATATATACACCACCCACTTCCCTCGTCCCTAATAACCCCTAAGTGGTGTCTGGGGTCGTTTAAGCAGCATGAAATGAAATGAACAAAAGAATCAATCGTCCAAGGCCTCGACCGAGAGAGAGACAGACAGACAGACAGAGGGAGAGAGAGGGGGGGAGAGAGAGGGGGGGGAGGGGGAGAGAGGGAGGGAGAGAGAGGGGGAGAGAGAGAGGGAGGGGGAGAGAGAGGGGGAGGGGGGGAGAGAACGAAAGAATCAATCATCGAAGGCCTCGACCAAGAGAGAGGGAGATCGTTCACATGCCCTATGAGGTTGGCGTGGCATGGCAGTGAGCCCTCAATGTTTACCACCCGACCCAAGCGCTTCCCTCCATCCCAAACAGTTGGAGGATCTCTCGTTCTACAGACATTCACATGTATCAGTACGAACTTCTTGACGGCGAGCCCCTCGCATCCGGCAGACTTTCGCAGGTAGGTCCCTTCTTTGTGCGTGTCATGCTCCTGTTGCTGGGTACCTGGGATTCACGTGACTAATCTGAAGGATTAAAGGAGTGTGTCGGTATTTCCGGTACGAACCAGTCCTCCCTGACCCTAGCCCCGGCTCTTTGTACGACATTGTGAACGCGCGTATAGACTGAGGCGGGGAGGGAGGGAGAGGCAGACATACAGACGGAGGTACAGAGACAGACAGGCAGACAGGTAGACAGAACTCGAAAACTTTATTTTACATGGACTGTAGTTTAGGTTCAGTCAAAACCCCAACAACTAGTCACATCTAGGCATGAATGAGTGAGTGAAATTTTATACATGAGAATTTACACACAAAACAGCGTGTTCACAGCGCCAAAACAGAGACAGAGAGGCTGGCAGGCAGGCAGAGGCAGAGACAGAGAGACAGACAAGCAGGCAGGCAGATAGACAAACAGACAGAGACCGACCGACAGACAGAGAGTTAACTACAGAAAACAAATAGCGTGCTTTTTAATTCTTCTCGGAAGTGCTCTTGCTATCAAAATCATCAAGTTTTGCTGCTAAAGAAGCAAAAATGTTCATAAGGTAGCAAAACCGGAAGTCAACCTCGAAGGCTATGTTAGGGCGAGACTCACTCAGTCAAATCAGAATAAAGAGTCTACTTCACAGTTCTTGACTCATCAACCGGAAAGGTCGGAATTAGAAAGGCACATTTAACAACAACAAAAACAAAAAACTAAGTTTAAGGCAGTAGACGACAAGCTTTCGATTTGTGTTACTTTCTCCAGGCATGGGACCCCAGGACCAAAAGACAGAATCTAATTCACCTTCGATAGTTCTGGAGAAGGACAGTCGGCGGCGCCGAGCGAGTGCACGAGCGAGCGTGCATGGTCATCACATGGATGGGTGACTGTTACGTGCTAGGCTTCGCGCCCGCCCTCGAGATTTCTTTGGCGTCAAATTCCGTGCAGACTCTACTAAAGTCTTTCAAAAGTGACTGTAAACTGAGGTCTGTATAGGTATGCAAAACGATCACATACACATGCTAAACATCCCATCTAAACATTTAGTGGAAACACTAAGACGGATAACAGATTTTTGACCCCCAATCAACCATGACGGTTATATCAGGACGGAAATTATGTGAAGGATCTTGTGAGCCTGTCTGGCCTAGTGGTAAGGCGTTAGGCTGGTAAGTAAAGAGACCTCGGTTCGAATCTGCTTCCGCTCTCCTTTCTCTTCAAAAGTTGTGGTCTGTGGACACTGTCTTGTGACTTTGTCCCTCACAATTACGAAACACTGAAATGGCTCTCATCGCTGCCCACCTTAATGCAGAAGTCATTCTGGTGGTGACAGTTTAGCGATAGGTATATAATCACCCTCCGTCGCTTAATGATACCCCAGTTCCCCCCTTCTCCCAATCCTAAATAAGCCTTGTGGTTTATGAGGACGTTAAGCGCCATGTTTACTTTTGAAGGATCTTCAGAACCCAGGGGCCGTTTGAACAGGGAGGTGGGGCTGTGCTCTCTTTCCCTATCCCATTCCTCCCCCGTCCCCAATAAGCCATATGGTTTGTATGGGCGTAAAGCATGAAAAGAAAGAAGTATCCTCAAACTGCTGAAGTTGGACGTTATGCGAAAGAAGAAGATATTCATTTCTGCATCCGTGGAAACTCAAACGCCCAGCGCTGACGAAATAGAACTGACACCCACTGCTTACATTACGAAAGGTTCCGTAAGGATGCATACACGCTGAAACACATAGACACAGCTCACTAGACAAGGAACTGCAAACCGGGTGTATTATTTATGCTCATTGAACCATTTTTCAACAGAGCGAGACCACAGAACAAATACGTGTAAACTGTCGTCAGCAAGGCTAGACTGCATGACACGCCCAAAACATTCTTTGTCAGCGAGACTGAGAGCGTCAGACTATACTCATGAAAGAAGCTTTTGCTCCCAGAAAATAGATAGGAAGGCGACAGAAAAAGAACAAAGTCGCCGCCGTCGGCGTCCATGACCGTCACAGCATAATCGATGTGATGAAGGTACGCGGAAGGTATAACACCAGTTTTTCGTAACCCCGAAAGAGAAATACGGGAGAAAAAAAGGAAGAAAATAAAACCCAGAAAGCACGCAAGACAGGAACTTTGATGGTTGCTGAACAAAGCAGAATGACGGGGAACGTTTCATAGATGTGGATTATCAGCAGAGGGGATCTAGTCCATTTCTGCATCTGCAGCTATCCACCGTGGGAACGAACACAGCTGGCAGATCAGGACACACAGCTTACAGTCTTAATTCGTATCCAGCAACCGCATAGGTGATATTCATCATGATGAAACGTAACAAATAAAATTACACAGACTACTTCTGGAAAACAACAACCAGTAACGATAACAATGCTTTCTTACAGCGCTATACCCTACTATTACCATTGGGCTCAATGCGCTTTACAAACATTTGCCAATATACAGTCCAATACAGTATACATGCACAACAAAGACCTAATCACAGATAAGATTACTCCTGACACAATCAACATGAAAAACTAAAACACGATGGACAAATCAGTTACATAAATGTGCACACTAGCAAATCACGAGATCGAAATGGAATACAACCTTATCAAACTATAGATTACTGAAAATAACTTATTTACAAACCAAATGCAAAATGGCTTAATCAAGAGCACACAAGCTCGAACGCACGCACGCACGCACGCACGCACGCACGCACGCACGCACGCACGCACGCACGCACGCACGCACGCACGCACGCACACACACACACACACACACACACACACACACACACACACACACACACACACACTCATTCACACGCCCCAAAGTCCAGCAATCCAACAATGTCAACAAAAAATGCCAATTTAAAAAAACAACAACTACAATTTATGAAAGAAAGAAAAAAATAAAGAAAAAAATCAACTGCTACTTAAAACAACAACAACCAGAAAGAAAAAAGAAAAGAAAAAAAGAAAAAACAACAACAACAAAACAACAACAATAACAACAAAACAAAAAACACGAAACCCGTGTTACGGTGCAGGTAAAAACCGTAGATCCAGCCTTCAATTTTGAACATCGTACCCCCCCCTCCCCCCCCCCCCTCCCCCCGTAGAGAGTCACATGGAGCGGCCAAGGAAAGAAGGAAAGAATTGTGCGCAGGCCAACGACACCTGACCCGCCGCATGAACTCACACTGTCACCGTGTCTTTCAGGAAACGAAAAGAAGAGAAAGGTCACTACAATGCAAGAAAAAAGAAAGAAAAAAGAGAGGACGAACTAAACGAAGGGGGAAGGGGGCAGGCAACAATTACAATGAACGTTCAAAATATTCAGTCAGAACTACGAACACAAACTGAAAACAATGAAACGCAAGTGGAACACAAGGAATACACACACACACGACAACAATGATTTCAAACTGAAGCGACTGGGGGGGGGAGGGGGGGGGGGGCGTTACAAAATCATGCAAAATGAAAACGGGTGTTCTACTGCTAGCTACATCCGTCCACAGACTTGAAAATTTTCATAGATATCTGGTGTTCATTTCCCAAATTCTTCAACAAACGAGATACTGACAATTGACATAGGCTGGGTGTTCACTTTGCTAAATCCTACAACAAACTTGAGGTGTTGACAGAGGGTGAATGTTCATGCAGTTAGCTAACTTCTTCAACAAACTTAACGTGTTGACAGAGGGTGAATGTTCATGCAGTTAGCTAACTTCTTCAACAAACTTAACGTGTTGACAGAGGGTGAATGTTCATGCAGTTAGCTAACTTCTTCAACAAACTTAACGTGTTGACAGAGGGTGAATGTTCATGCAGTTACGTAACTTTTTCAACACACTTAACGTGTTCAGAGGGTGGGTGTTCATGCAGTTAGCTAACTTCTTCAACAAACTTAAGGTGTAGAAAGAAGGTGGGTGTTCATGCAGTTAGCTAACTTCTTCAACAAACTTAAGGTGTAGAAAGAAGGTGTGTGTTTATGCAGTTAGCTAATTTCTTCAACAAACTTAAGGTGTAGAAAGAAGGTGGGTGTTCATGCAGTTAGCTAACTTCTTCAACAAACTTAAGGTGTAGAAAGAAGGTGGGTGTTCATGCAGTTAGCTAACTTCTTCAACAAACTTAAGGTGTAGAAAGAAGGTGGGTGTTCATGCAGTTAGCTAACTTCTTCAACAAACTTGAGGCATTCAGTAAACCTGAGGCCCTGACGACTGTTTGGTTTTCATTCAGACTGTGTTACCTAAACAGACTACAGGCCCTGACAAAGTACAGTTTTCGGTCCTTACTCTCTCAGCAAACGAGGTAGTGACCGATTAGGTGTTCATTTAGCTGAAACCCTTCAACGACAGACCTGAAGTTCTGACAGCGGATGGATGCTGGGTTAGCTTTTATTTCTCAACAAATCTCCGGTGTTATCAGACTAGGTATTCAAATATCCCAAGTTAACATTCTGGAATAAAAGCCAGGAGACGTGTTCACACAGCTGAGCTTAGACCTGAGAATGATGGATTTTAACCGTTTTGTGGCCGGTGTTACAGTTTGGACGGAGGGGGTGAGGGTGGGGGAGGGGCTGGGTGGTGGGTGGTGGGTGGTGGCAATACAAGTTCACACACTAACCTGCGGTTACTAAATGCATTCATGCGGCAGACAACATGCAAGGCATAGCTTACATGGACCAACCAACGCCACGGATCAGCAGTTTCCTCTCGCCAGCCAAACGCTGTCCTGCTGTGGCCGCCAATGGCAATCCTCGTTGCAGAGAGCTGTCCACTCATTGGTCAATAAATCCACACATTTTCCGAGCTGTTCCAAGCGTTGTTTGCAAAATGTACTGAAAAAAGCAAGCAAAACCGAAAAGAAGCAAATTAAAACTTAGCCGAAAAGAAAAGACATTTATAAATTAAATATGAAGCGCAATAAATAATAACACAGCTTTAGTACTTTACACATATTTGTAATACACAATGTCTAAATGAAGCCAGAAGAAAAATCAGCGCATCAATAAAGCTGAAAAGAGGAAAGAAAGAAAAATGGGGCGAAAGGAAAAATTAAGCTGTAAAAATATCAAAAGTGCAACAACACGGAACAGTGTCTTAGATGATATATATATAAAGAAAAAGTTTACAACTGCAGCATAAAGCAATAGCACCACCGACATTAAAAACCATGAGTGCAACAGCCACAAGAAGTAAAACTTCCAACTTGTTAACCACCTTCAACTAAAAAAGTACACAGATAAGCAAAACAGTTCATAATTTGCGTACACCGTAATAACAAACGCGTGCGTGCGTGCGTGCGTGCGTGCGTGCGTGCGTGCGTGCGTGCGTGCGTGTGTTCTGATTTGTCCTGTGTGTGAAGTGTGTAAAGAAATCTACTCAAATAAAGCATGGACTGTTGCGAGCTTTCCCCTTATTTCGAGTAAGCAGAATAGCATTCAAGACCCGGGCTAACCTGTTGCACCGGCCCATCAGAAGATACCTATGGAAGACTCTCTCTCTCTCTCTCTCTCTCTCTCTCTCTCTCTCTCTCTCTCTCTCTCTCTCTCTCTCTCTCCGAGACACCCTGTCTCTCTCTTTCTCCCTCCCTCCTGGAAATCACGATAGAAAAGCGCATTGGGGGTCCATGGGCTAAAGAAAACCCGTTTCAACAGCGTAAGATGAAAACACACAAACGGCTGATTTGAACGCTTTTAATTGTTTTTGGTCTTTGTGCTGAATGCCACATACAATGGCACTGGCAGTCACCTTTGGTTTAGTTTCTTCGCTGCACAGTAAACCTATTCGTCTAACTGGGATGCCGTCTGGATGGATGAGGGTGGAATGTCTACGAAAATGGGACGTCGTCTTATTGGTGTCTAAGTGCCAGTGGCGGTCGTCCCATTGGAATTCGTCCCACTCCCACCCCGTCTCACCTCCTTCCCTAACGGTAGCTCAATGCTTAGCAGAGGAACGTCTTATAGACAGATATTGATCCCTCTCCATATAACCTCTATGTTCTGCTCCTTGTGCCGTAGGTTCCACTGCCGTGCCAAGAGATGTTCATCTAGCCTCCAGAGGGTTCCAGGCTGGGCTTTTAGCGTACTCCCCCCCCCCCCCCCCTACACACACACACAAGCCAAACAAAACAAAAAACGACCCCCACCCCCCACCCCCCCAAAAAAACTCTCCTGTCCTCTTTCCTCAAGTCACGCAATGAATGCCCAGGGAGAGAGTTGAAAAGGACTTTGTGTGGCTGTTATCTATGAATGCCCAGGGAGAGAGTTGAAAAGGACTTTGTGTGGCTGTTATCTAAGTTGATGTTCACTAACAACAGAGACTGGCAAACGACAACGACCGCTGGTTATAGCTATTACAAAAGCAATCGGGAATGGGGACGGAAACAGAACCCATTCTCGCCCCGCCAACTAACTTCTGCAACAGAAACGGTTTTCATATTATAGCACAGACCTGAACGACAAAAACAACCTCCGGCTACACAATTCGTCAGAGCTTCCTCTTAACCAGAACTATCTCGTTTGCGCTTCTGTCTGTTTGTTTGCCGGACTGTTAAGTAATTGCATGGTGAGGAGCTGTGATCAGATTGGCCACTAATGGGTTATGGAAGAGGGTAGGCAGGGGAAGGAGCGTGGCGAGCCATCGCCGGCTTGGTTAACGCTTGTGCAGGTGCTTTCCTTCAACGCTTCAAGGGACCACACGGCAAGCGAAGAGGCATCACGGGTCCTGCCGATAGGAATGGAACACACACACACACACACACACACACACACACACACACACACACACACACACACACACACACACGACCACAGCTGTTTTTGAGTTGACTTCAAATGCGATGCACAAATCGTTTTATTTTCGATGTCACCACCGGAACAGTCCCTGCCATTTAGCTCTTTCCATAATAATGGGAGGTAAGTAAATCACTGGAAAGACTATCCATAAACCTTGGACAGAAAACCTTCCGGTGGGAGGGAAATTAGTCCAACGGCGGCGACTTTCATCGCCACGGAAACTAAGCCGGGATTCCCATCATTACTCGGACAGCAAAAGCGAAAGCGAAATTGTAGTGTTGACCTCCTCCTTTTTGGCCCTTTGCCCACACACAGCCAAATAATTGCGGACCGTTTGGTTCAACTTTTTTCTGCTTATGTACTTCATTATCCCTTGAGGTCAATTCCGGTCGCTTTACCCGAGTAAGGTTTGGGAGCCGGTTTGGCCTAGCAGTAAGGCGTTAGGCTGGTAAGCAGGGGGACTTCGGTTCGAATCCGCTTCGGTTCTCCTTTCTCTCGAAAGTTGTGGCCTGTGGACACTGTCTTGCGAACCTGTCCCTCACAGTTAATGAAACCTTAAGACGGCTCTCATCGCTGCCCACCTTAATGCAAAAGTCATTCTGGTGGTGACAGTGTAGCGATAGGTATATCATCTCCCTCTCCCCCCACCTCTATAACCGCTCCCCACCCCCCACCGCTTCTCCCCGTCCCTAATAAGCCTTGTGGTTTCTGTGGACGATAAGCACCATGTTTACTTCCTTATGGTCCGACGCTCTACCCCCCGTCAGCCAGTGTGCAGAAATGAACGTCCCATCTGATCAGAACCCGCAATTAACAAAGGATCCACATTTCAGCCTGGAGTAGGCCACAGCACAATTATAAGCACTGCGCGTTTTGCATGCCAACAGGAGTTCTTCCGTTCAAATGTTCCGGCCTTCCCAAGTCATTCAGCCGCTTTTGTTTGGTCTTCTCTTGAAGTACGAAGTGGCGTGCGCCACGAACAGTAAATCAGACTTGTACTCGTGACCTTCATGGCTGACTCATCATTACAGGTTTGTGTCTATCCGGCTTGCCGGGATGGCAAAAATTAGACTACAGAAGGGGGGCAAAAATTCCATAACGATGGTCGTCAGTTTGTCTTTTTAAATGTCTTTCCCTTTTTTTTTTCTTCTTTTCTTTTTTTTTTCTTTTCTTTTTCTCTTCTCTTTTTCAATTGTGCTTTTTCAGTAAGAGGAGGGCGGAGCATGTGCCTAGATTTTACATCCGCAGTACCCATGCATAAAGCCCACATTTCTGCAGGAAACAATGAAAAATAACACACACACACACACACACACACACACACACACACACACACACACACACACACACACACACACAGAGGTCTATTAGGTTTGATGGAGCTGGCAAAAGATGGCGGAGTAACTGTGGACGGCGAACTGCTGAGTGGGGCAACGACCTCCGTGTGAAAACCAGGAAATAAAATCAACTCTGTCACGTCAACACTTCGCTGATCTATAGCACGTGCCCCAAACAAAACAATGCCCCCCCCCCCTCCCCCCCCCCCCCCCTCCCGTCTCTCCATTACGAGGGATGGTTGCAGGAGAAAAGAGTGTAGGTATTTAGATTGAAGCCCGGTGTTCACGCCCCACGGCGGACAGGACACCATATCGATTGAATGATTGATTGATTGATTGATTGATGACTGATGAGACAGGAGTACTGGCCACTAGGATTTTCTTCCTGCTTCTTTTGCCTCCCCACCCCCGCCCCTCTAAATTAATGGCGTGTGAAAGGCCCAATCTTCTGTTTGGCGAAAGAAGAATGGATGGGCATGAGGGAAGGGGTCGGGTGGGGGCTTTTTTTCGTCTTATCCGTAACAGTATCGGAGGCAGCATGGGGTGAACCTCTGGTAAACGCAGGTGGAATTCATTGCATATATATATGCAGGTACATCTACGGGTACATATCATCAGCATCTTATACTGAACTTTCCCGACCACTGTATCATTTTTTTCTTTTTTTTCTTTTTTCTTCCGACTCCAGTCACTGTCTCCTTCTCCTCCTCCTCTCTCTCTGAGAGCTGCAGAACTGATATCTGATTCTTCTTTAACAACCGATACAAAACTACGGTATTTGGGATTACTTCCACTCAAAGAAAAGCTTATGTTCAATAAGGCAGTGACAGTATTCAAAGCATACAGAAATCTTTCGCCTCCGTATCTTAAACAGGTTTTCATCTGTTCCAACACTCGCGCCACATCTCGATTCATAACTCTGCCCAAACCTAGAATAGACCTTCTTAAGACTAGATTCTCATTTTCAGGCGCATCCCTTTGGAATGCTATTCCAGCTCAAATAAAGTCATACAATTACTTACCAGC
>OY757556.1:5000-82500 GCA_963584105.1 Alviniconcha strummeri
GAAATAAGACAACAATTGTACGGATATCAAGAGTTATTTGATCAATTTAAAATTGTGCGAGAGGATATTTCACTTCGATGGAGGGATGCAGATGAATATACTAAGAAGAATACAGCCATTCCTGAAGCATTTTGGGCATATGATCCAGATATGAACGCGCGCATGATCGACATCTTCAACATCCAGAAATTGCAAAATTTCCACCAGAAGATGATGCCCGTGATGAGTAGATTAAAATTAAAGCTGCGGCCCCGCTGGAAGCAGGACTTCATGGATACCACTCTGCATGAAAAGGACGTCGACATCTACGCCTACGGAACTGGATCCAAGATGGGAAATCCATGGTTTGACAGTACAGTTTTAACCATGGATGGAGGACAAGCGCCCGCTCTCAAGTCTGCCAACGGCTGGGCTATATGTATAAAAGATGTTGCGGATCGGACTCTTATTGTTCACAATTATATTTATGTACTGTTTCGCGGTCGTAAAAATAATCAATCTTATAAGGTTCCAAGTACTAGTTAATAAAGAAATATTTGCAATTTAACATTGATTTTGACTGTTTGTTTGTATATCCAAACTGTGGTGTATAGTATTACCCACAGTTTGGATGTTGGATGTAAAAACGATCTATGTGGTTTACTACAAATTAAGTAGGTCACTATTAAATTTTAACTCCTACAAATATTAAAGTATATTTAAGTACCCTATATAAACAGCTGCGTTAGGCGTTTCACTCTTTTACTATCAAGCAGCGGAACGACGATTCTTGCAAAAAATAACCCTAACCCTAACCCTAACCCTCTAACCCTAACCCTCTAACCCTAACCCTCTAACCCTAACCCTCTAACCCTAACCCTCTAACCCTAACCCTAACCCTAACCCACCCATTAGACGCGACCGACCGAACGACCCACATGGTGGTGTTGCCATATATGTAAAAAAAAAAATCTGTTCTGCAAACCGCGTCCGGATTTACAAGTAAATGGTTTGGAAGCAGTATGGGTAGAAACAAATAAACCAAGAAAGTCTGTTAGTTGGTTCCTTTTACCGCCCACCGAATTCTAGTGTCAACTACTGGGAGCTGATAAGCGACAGTATCCGCAAGGCCAACAACTGTGTAGTAAAATTTATAATACTAGGCGACTTTAACACTGACTTTTTTAATAACCCGTCACAACACCTAATGGACATCTTAAATGTGCACCAACTTTTCCAGCTTACAAACTCAGCAACTAGGATTACAGAATCAGCAAGTTCGTGTTTAGACCTAATCATGACGCAAAGTCTACACATAGTGAGTCGCACAGAGGTTCTCCCTGCCATATGTAGTGACCACAGCGTCCCTTGCGCATACATTAGAAACTCTGTGATTAAAAACAAACCATTTAAAAGAATAATATATAACTACAGTAAACTGGACTCTAATAAATTCTGCAATTTACTCACTAATGTTAACTGGAGAAACATTATCGAAAACGATACGATAGATTTAAGCGCCGCCAACTTCACTGACACGTTCTTTGAAATTGCTAAACAATGTATGCCAGCTAAAACAATCTTAGTCCGCCAAAGAGACGCACTATGGATAAATGATGAAATTTGTATATTGATAGAAAAAAGGGGAGAAAAAAAAAATCACAAAAAAGCCAAACAAAGTAATCGAGAAGTCGACTGGAGAAAATTCCGCCAATTCAGAAATTACGTGATATTAAAAATTAGACACAGGAAAAGTGAGTTCTTACAGGAACTAGATAGAAAAGCATCTGACCCAAACGTTTTTAGACAGAAAGATTGGTGGCGGTTGGTCCGGGCATTCTTGAAAAAGAACAGTATAGACAACGATGAAATTCCTCCAATACACTATAACGGAAAAATATACTATTCAAATAAAGAAAAGGCAAACATCTTTAATGACTTCATTATTAAACAGTCAACTCTAGAACACGAAGATGACACACCGCCAGGCTTTCCTCAACTAGACTGTCAACTTAATGACATTACACTATCAGTTTCTGAAGTAAGCAATATTATCCAAAACTTAGATAAAAGTAAAGCCACCGGTCCTGACCAAGTCCATAACAGATTACTTATTGTCGCCTCTTCTATCATTGCTGAACCTATTACTATACTATTCAATAGATGTCTCAGTGATAGCAAGTTCCCTGCTATTTGGAAAGTTTCTCACGTTACCCCCTTGCACAAAAAGGGGCCCAAGGAGTTTTGTAACAACTATCGCCCCATTTCTTTGTTAAGTTGCAGTGGCAAAGTGCTTGAAAAATGTATTCATAAGCACGTGTACAACTTCTTACAATATAATAATATTATTACACAATCACAATCAGGATTTATTCGTGGAGATTCCACAGTAAACCAATTACTCTGCATCTACAATGATTTATGTTCATCTTTTGATAAAGGAATAACTGCGCAAGCGGTTTATCTTGACATATCCAAAGCATTCGACCGTGTATGGCACACAGGCCTGTTATCAAAACTGGAAGCCGTCGGCATCAGAGGAAAATTGCTTAACTGGTTTCGGGACTATTTATCATGTCGCATGCAGGCTACTGTAATTAAAGGGGAGAAGTCCGTGTTTCAGCAGGAGTCCCACAAGGTTCTGTGCTTGGACCTCTTCTATTCTTGATTTATATTAATGACATTGTTAACAACATTCAGTCCGTGATTAAGTTATTTGCAGACGACACTAGTTTGTCCTTGACACTGAACAACCCCGACTCGCGTGCCGAAATACTGAACCATGACTTAGAAAAAATTAATGAATGGGCCAAAAAAATGGAAAGTTAGATTTAATGAAGAAAAAACTGAACAACTAAACTTTACTAGAGGTCAGAATCAAAATCAACAACTTACTTTTGGCAGCAAAACTCTAAAAGAAACACCGTCTCACAAACACCTAGGAGTAATCTTACAAAACAACTGCAGATGGGATGAACACATTAGGTCTGTTATACAAGTATGTTAATTTCCTGTCTTCGGTCTTACAAGTACAAAATAAGCAGAAAAGCGTTAGAAACTATGCGGTACAAATCGTTCATCCACCCACTTTTTGATTATGCTGATATCGTCTGGGATAACTGCACAGACACTCAATCAAAAAAGCTAGAAAGCCTGCATCTAGAAGCCATAAGAATCATTATAGGAGGTATTCGTGGAACTAGCCACCAGAAACTGTACATAGAATCCGGATTCTGCACATTAAAGGAAAGACGGAAACGGCATAAACTCTTGATGTTCCACAAAATGATACTAGGCCTCTGTCCACAATATATAAGTGACCTCTTGCCCCCTTTAGTCGCCCACATTAATCCGTACCACAGACGCAGACCATTAGAAAGAGATGTAACTACATGCAAAACTGAACTTTATCGAAACTCCTTCATTCCATCTACCACAGCAGAGTGGAATTCTCTCCCCTTTAGCGTTCAACAAAGTACATCTTTAAGCGTTTTTAAATGATCATTGTCCTTGTCCGACAGTAAAGTTCCAGCCTATTACTACTTTGGAGAAAGAAATGCACAAGTCATTCACTGTCGCCTTCGCCTAGAAATGAGTAACCTTAACAATGACCTAGTCAACCGCCATTTAAGTACCGACCCAAAATGTTCTTACGGTTATTCTAGAGAAACGGCCGAGCATTACCTCCTTCATTGTCCTAACTACATAAACATCCGCGCAAGAACAATACTTACCCTCCCTAGCAGCCAAACCAATATTAGAACACTACTGTACGGTAACTTAGACCTGCGACTTCCAGAAAACAAATACATATTCCTAACTGTCCATGAATTCATTAAGCTATCTAAGCGACTTTAAAAGCAGAACTGTAATCTAGCAGGTAGCTGACCTGTAATATGATTATCTCTTGTTTGTTTGTTTTTGACAATATATACTGACTTTTTGTGCACATGTGATTTGTCCTTTTAACATAGTATACTAAAGGGACGTTAAAAATCCAAGAATTAATTCCTTCTGTAAATGTGACTATATGTTTTGATTATACAAATGACTGACTGCCTACTCATACCTCTGAACTTTGTCAAAAATTAATAATTATGCTACTGTAGAATTTTAAAAAAAAAAAAAAACTTCAAACCATCTTTCCCTTTTCCCATCCCTCTCTGTCTCCACATTCCAGTTCTCTCTCGCTAGTATTTATTTAAGCCACCAGCCAATCTATCTATCCACCTAACATAGTTTTGTTTTTTCCAATATTTTGTTTTGACTGTTTTCTAGCGACTGTTCGTATTTTTGTGTTTTGTTATTGTAGTTTGTTTGTTTCTTTTTCTTTCTTTGTTTTCTCTTGTTTTTCGTTTTTATTGTTATTTCTCACTCAGTTTTTGTTAGTGAAATGAAATTGTTCGTCCGCCTTACATTGTGCGTTTTTTCCAACTATAATATAATGAGCTCATCGCCTATAAGCTACAGCTTGTTGATGAGCACATAACGATTCTTTGTATCTTTATTTTGTCTTGAATAAAATTTTGTTTAAATCAACTGCTGTAAGGTAGAGATCGCTTAGGGAGTCTTGTTTTGCACCAATTATCTTTCCTGCCATCCCAGCAATACGTGCCAGTTTTGCCTTCCCAGGTTCCCATACCAGACAACAATGTTAAAAGTTAAAACGCTCTCCACTAGACTTTTGTACACAATTTGTAACAGCTCACGACTAACAACAAAAGCCGATCTCAGCTTTCGCAAAAGGTACAAACGTTGCTGCGATTTTTTATAGATAGGATCTGAGTTGTCACTGAAACTTAGCTTATTATGCATCAAAGTACCTACATATTTAAAATTTGACACCACCTCAACTGGTTCATTGTTTACCTTGACAGAAACAAATATATTTTTTGTTTTTCTTGCATCTAGCACTAATTCTTTTGTCTTACCAACATTTACAAGTGCCATGTCATCAGCAAACTTAAAGAGGCAGGTTACAGCAGTTTGCAAGTTCATGTAGTATATATAGTAAACATGGGTGAAAGGGCACACCCTTGAGGTGCCCCAGAATTCAGAGACTCAAAATCAATGTATGAGAACTCCTACCGCAGGTTGAAATCACGGACGGATGCGCGGGATTGTTTCCAACAATTTATTTTCGCCTTATACAAACACCCTAACCCCGGCTAACCCGATCTACGACACCGGTACATGTTACCATAAACTCTTCAGTAACATCGCCTATGGGCCGGTGGCCGAGTTCAGGCGACAGACACTGAGTGACTGATTTGGGACCCGGCTCCAAATTAGTTACTCAAATTACCGTGTCACGTTGCTCCATGCACGCGCGAAGAGCCGTAAGCGCTTCAGTAACTGTTGCATGGCATGATGCTTAACGTCCACAGAAACCGTATGCCTTATTAGGGACGGGGAGAAGTGGGGGAAGGGGTATTAACTGTTGCCCAGTGCTCGACATAATTATACAAGTTACCGTAAACACCTCAGTAACTGTTGCTCCGGCCGTGCACGACCTATACAGGTTATCAGTCGTACACCCTTTAAAAACTGTTGCTCTCTGCACGACTTATACATGTAACCGTAAGCTCGTCAACAACTAATGTTCTGTGCACGACCCACACAGGTTACCGTAAACTCTACTGAGTACCTGTGTCAGTGTGTGTGTGTGTGTTCTTTGAACAATGGCAGTTATTTGGTTTTTGTTTTGTCTTGTGGTAAATAGACGTTTGCATTCTAGGCGCAGGTAACTCAAAATGACCCACTTGCGTGGCATCGGATCAACGAAGTGAAATTCAGAATAGGTTACCTCGCACCTGATGATCTGTTTGTTTGACTTCGAGTAAGAGACGCTGATTTTTTTATTTGCACAGGTGATTCGAATTTGAATCCTGTTAATTCCGTGTTTTTCATTCGTCTGGATTTGTAACCACTGCATGAGCTGGCAACTCAGTCATTCCTTTTGCTACCCATGTCGATTGTTTCACAATTTCTTCAACTGTAACCACGGACAAGAATGACAGAAACATTTGCAAGTCTGCATATGCTGAACTGTGACGCATAAGCAGCATCCGCTACCTTTTGACAGTCGAACTCGAAGCAAGCAAAACTCTTGTGTGTGCCATTCTTTCAGTTAAACTACTACAGCCAGTACAGGTCTCTCTTCTCTGGCTCCCCGCAGTGCAGTGTAAAATTCTAAATAACTTCAAGAAGGTACAAAACTCAGCCGCAGGATTATTCCTGAAATCCCGCAAGGATGATCATGTACAGCTCCTCCTCTGCAGTTATAGCTGGATCCCATTAGTACAAATAAACTTAAGAATTAAATACAAGACGAACTCCCTGCTTCAAGGTTCAAATTTTTTTCACCATCGACTCATCTCCTGTCTACTGCCCTCAACTTCTGACTGTATAGTGTATACACACCTTCTGGTTCTAAATAACTGTTCATCAGTGGATGGAACTCGCTGGCCTGTGAAATGTGCCACTCTGTCTGATTCTGCTCCTGCTTTCAAATCTGCTCTCAAGACCCATCTTTTCCAGTCTGCTTATAAAATACTAGTTAAGTATCTGGTTCTACCCCCTCTTTTCTGAGCACTAATTTGCTGTGATTCCTCTGCACTTATGATGTATTAGCAGAACTTTCTGAGTTAGTGTTAAGTGTTGTTGTTTTTCCTTCTATGTTAGATGCTTTGTAGTTTTTTATTTATTTGTTTTTGTGCAGCAAACTTACCAGGCCTGTATACATGTACATGTAGTTTGTGAAGCACATTGTGCTGATGGTAGAGAATGCACTGTACAAGGTGCCTTTATTATTGACAACCATGCTGTTTTTCTTGTTCTTTTTGGTATCTTGTTGATGTTATGCTACAAGATCTTGCATTTTTCGAAACACTTAAAAACAACAACAACTTTCCACTATTCCAGACTGCTGCAGCATGTGCACATGTTCCATGTAATTATCAAGTGTGATGGCACAATAAATATATCATTCAGATTCAGATTCATTAAGTTCACAAAACAGGTCACTGCAGCTAAACAGGACACCATGGGAAGCAATGTCTCACTCTCAGTTGAGTCTCAGTGTACACCATTATCATCTTCCATAATGCATTTGTTTAAAGTAGAAATGCAGGGCTGCTGCTGAAGGTAAAAAATCAGTGCACAGAGAACGGTTATAGTTCCTGTGGTGGAGGTTTGACAGGTGGTTTAATTATGTTAGTTTAAGTGGAACTGAAGGCTTCATGCATACATGTGTAATGCTCATGTTCCATTGCCACACTGGGCCAAAACACTACACTGTGTAATTATGTGAGCCCGGCCCAGTATGTAGAAGAAGGAAAAGAAGACACACGTGATAAACTATGATTCGTATGAAGGCATCAACTATCAAGTAATATTTGTAGTACTAGTAGTAGTACAGTAGTTGTATGCCGTTGTCCATTTCCATTGTAGATTTGTACACTTGCATGTTCATAGTACAGTTTAGAGCTCTCCATGTAGGTGGCCTCATCCTTTTTGCACTTGGTGAAGAATGGAGAAGGCGGCTGGAGAGAATGAGGAGAGGATTTCAACTTAGTAGGGACTTGGTCAAGGCCTCTTTCATAGGTACAACTATTACTAATAGTAATACTAGCCCCTGCTGTTGTTTTGTCTCAAATGTGTTGATCTTTTTTTAATAGTTAATGATTTGCTTGTAAACCTTTAACTTTAAGTGTCTGCTTTTTAATATTCAGTATAATAATATAGCATCTGTTTCTCTAGCCATGTTCAAGTTGGAATCCTACGTGACTCCGTGGCTGCTTGGCTACCTTGACCAGTATGTCAAGCTTCGTCCTGAGGATCTTCAGCTCAGCCTGTGGGGTGGAGATGCTGTTCTTTATAACCTTGACCTTCGCCTGGATGTTCTACAGAAGGCCATGCATCTGCCCATTGCCTTCAAGAGTGGCCACATTCATGAGCTTCGCCTCCACGTTCCCTGGACCAAGCTTGGTTCTGAGCCCATGGTGATTACCATCAACACAGTGGAGTGCATTGTCAAAGTAAGGGACACGGCCCATAATGATGCCTCAAGCTCTGCCTCAGGCAGCTCAGCTGGCAAGGGAGGCGCTTCAGCAGGGCGAGCAGGAAGGAAAGTCAGACGCCAGACTACTGAAGATTTGCCTCCCGGTTACCTGCAGAGCATTCTCAGCAGAGTAGTCAACAATGTAACTTTTATTGTCAACAACCTGATTGTGAAGTTTGTAGAAGATGACATTGTTCTGTCTGTGAACGTAAAGTCTGCTGAGTGCTACAGCTGTGATGATGGCTGGAGCAGAGCCTTTGTGGACATCACACCTCAAGATCTGACATTGCGCAGAATGATCAACTTTTCAGACCTTACCATCTGTTTGGACAAATCCAGTGCTGATGGTTGCATTGAAAATTACCAAGAGCCCATGCTGTACCGGTGTTTCATAGCATGTCGGCTGCACATGACCTATGACAGTGTCAGTGCAAAGCTGCCCAGCCAGACAAAACTAAATGTGGTGTGTGACAAACTGGAGTGTCTTATGTCTGACATACAGCTGCCTATGTTCATGCGTCTCATTGAGTTCTGTCTGGCACTGTATTACGGTTACCTGGATGTACCAAAAGACAGTTGCCAGAATGAGGATGGCATTGACCTTTCCACAACACGGGATCCCGACCTACCCCTCAAAGGTCTGGACATGCAAAATCAGACAGCAACTGAGTTATTATAATATTAATATTATGTGAAAGATGATGATGGCCTCAACTAAAAACAGATTTCAATTTTTTAACATTTTTAGGGAAGATGAAATTCCCCCTGCCCCCCCCCCCCCCCCCCCCCCCAATTTTTTGTTGTTGTGTGGATTGCTTGAGCTGTGGTACTGGTAGTAGAGAAAGGAGACTGGCTGACTGACTGAACTTTATTATGCTAAGGATAAAGGCTTATGCTTGTAGGCATGAAAGGCTGTTGGACAACCTGACCCTGATACAATTAGAAACATTTGAAGTTTTATACAGTGCTATGATTATGATTAAATTATTATGACATGATATTATGACAATATTAAATAATGATTATAACTATTATATAATATAATAATAAACTTATGAAGAGAGAGTAAGACTAAGACTGTAAGAGGGAGAATGAGTAAACATTCATGGGAGAGAGAGAACAGTAAGTTTAGAAGTGGCAGATTAGGAATCTTGAGATGTGGCTGAAGCATAATGTCATTCAGTTCATTGTGAACAGACAGATATCTAGAGCTGTTTAAATCTTACATGTTTGCACAGCAATTGACATTATTTCAATCTGAGTCCATGAGCTTCTTTTTTTCCCCAGTACCAGACACCAGTTGCAGTGAACCACACTGTGTTCAAAATTTTCAGTTATCTTGAAACCTTTCTCAGTGAACTGAGATTGATGAATACATGACACATGTGGTGATGTACACTGAGCTTTGTGTGAAACATTTGCATCAAAAATACACAGATAATATGGTGACTTTCTAGGGTTATAATTTGCTTCTGTATTTTATTAGAATAAGCACAGTGATTAAGTACTCTGTATTTAAAATGTAATTTCAGATATTTTCTTGGTTTTGTGATTTTTTGCTTCATTTTGTCATTTGTGGGTACAGAAAAAACAGAAACCAGGAGCGCTGGCTCTGGTAAGAATAGATTGTTCAGGGGTGACAACTTACTCAAACTTAAAGAGTGTTCAGGGGTGACAACTTACTTCACTTTATTTTAAGGGATGCAGTAATTTGTGAATCATGAGAGCATTCACTGTTCAGCGTTTGCCACCAGGTGTGCTATCATCAGTGTCTGTCCCATGCCAGTGTCTGATGAAGGAGAGGCGGAGAGCGGGGAGGAGGAGGACGACCAGGGCTGGGCAGCCTGGATGTGGTCCATGGTGCCGCAGATCCTGCCAGAAGGAGAGGAAGGGGAGGGGTACCCTGCTTCCTGTCTCCAGGACAAGCTGCCCATCATGTCCCTGGGATTTTACATTCAGCATGCCTCACTTGTGTTCAAGGTCAGCTTTGCCAGGATCTATACCCAGGATTGTGTTGTTAATTTTATGTCAAACTAAAAGTGTAAAAAAAAGAAAAGAAAAAGCAAATAATTAATTGTTGAGGGGGTATGTTTTTAAGAGATATATATATGCAAGACTGTAAGTGTAACCAGTGTAACTGTAACTTGTAAGTGTAAACAGAGTAAATCAACAAAACAAAAAAAGGAGAGTCCTCCTCCCTTCATAAAAGAGCCTGTTGGGTGTGTCAATCTCCCCCCCTCCCCCCCCCCAGCCGAACCCAATTTTTGGCCCACAATGCTCAGCACAGAGCAGAGGGGTTATCAAAAATCTGATCGTGGTGGGGACTGTTATAATGTTGGTTACTTTGGTCAGACACAGGATTGTGTTGTTTTGTACTTTGGCTAGCTTTGAGGCCAATCCAAGGCCTTGTGGTGTGTGTGTGTATGTATATATATATGCCTGTGACAAAAGGTTGCGATCTAAAGTGGGACACGCTGCCTCAAAATCAAACTCCCAATAACCTATCTTCAGTCTTACCATTAGAAAGTGTATGTTTTAAGCAACTATTTCCATCATAAAAAAACGGTTTTGATACAAATGTGTGCTCTATGGTGTCAAAACTGGGGTCAGGTCAGGTGTGGATGTTTGTAACAATGGACACAGTGAATGTCAATTGTCATAATAATACAGAGAAAAACCATTTGCATGCAGTTTTAATGCTTCTGGTGCATTTAATTTTAAGTAGCTGCTAGTAATAAAATCGGAGCAGTTAGCGCAAACAAATTCTGCTTTAAATGTATTATGTAATCACTGTGTCCAGATTTTGTGCTCAAGAAACTAGTGCAACAAATAATCATTTGAAACGCAGAACAACTTCAGCAAAGTTTCCAAACAAGGAACACTTTATTCTATAGTATACACAGTAATGATAAATGCAAAAAAATGCAAGGCAGGAGGCATATTCACACATTCCAACTTGATTAAGTGGACAAATGTAACACTATGGCAGTGGACAGTCTATGAAAACCAACATACTATTTCACCCAGACTGAACAAACAGTACACAATTATATGACAGGTGAAAAGAGCGACTTTCTGAACATGCAGATCACATTAAAACTTTAGGAAAATTTATACCCCCCCAAAAAAAGAAGAAGAAGAAAGACACACACACACACACACACACACACACACACACACACACACACACACACACACACACACAAACATCCTTTCAAACTGAACCTGTCTGTCAATCACTGTCAGTGAAAAACTGCTGCCTCTGAGTCTGAGTGGAGTAATTTGGCATTTATTTGCACTCAGTTTCAGGGAAACTTTTTTTCTGTTTGCAATCAAGAAATCCCAATTTTCCTAAGATATGTCTGGTGGTGAGGGCCTGAAGAACATGCTTCCTTTCTGTGTGTGTGAAGAACTGGATCCATACATGATTTTCTGCTTGGCACACTTCCAGAACCTGCAACAGTTATCAAAAGTAACAGCCTTTAATACAGACTTGAATACCAGGGACAGACAGATGTCATCTAATGTATGCTTACTAAAACTAAAAGAAAAACAACACATTAAAAATGCAGTCAGGTCACAAAGTACAGCATCTTTAAGTCAGATACCTGTATTAAATTTTTCAGTAAGTAAAAAAGGGAAACAGAAAGATGCTACATGTACTTTGGACTGTAACAATCCTAAAATGCCCTTACAATTATATACCAAAGGTCTTTATTTATACAAGAGCAGTGAAAATGTTTATAATAAATTTTATTATAAGAAAATCTCCCCCACCCCCCAAAGTCAGCCTTCATGCACAGTTAATCATTTTTTTTTTTTTTTTAAAGCAGTGGCAAGTTAACTGTTACATTTAATCTGGAAAGGAAACAAAAATAAGATTGCAAAACAAAGGAAAGGGGGACGTGGGGTAGCACTGTGTCCGTGTTATGTTCACCTGCTACAAAGTTTACAGAGTACTCGTTTAATATCCACAAGCGTCAATTCAGAAGCAAAAGTTTGCAAAAAAACAACAACAACCACTCAAAATGTAAACTGTGAGCCATTTCAACTTTTAAATTGACCGCTTAGCTAAATCTGCAATAATTACAGACATAGACGGACTGCAGACTAATGTAACAAAAGACACAGCAACCATCTGACCGTACGTAACACAGACACAGTCACAGGCTTTGTCCACAATCTGAAATTGCCCCCTTCCCACCATAATACGATGAAGTAAACAAAGCACACTACCAATGCCATTTATATCACTTACTACTAATACTAGTGGCTAAGAAAGCATTTGTTTGGGAAAATATATGATGAGGACAGAAATTCAACAATTACGTGGGATGTTTGTAACATTTAGGACATTCGTAACAAAACAAAATAACCGAACACAGTCAGAATACCACCACCCCTTCGATGAGACCATTGTCAGTGACAAGCGGACATGTGATGTCAACAGGAAGGCCAGTGGTAGTTTCAGAAGTGGTCAGCAACAATTAAATGTTTGTGATGTAAAAAAATTTGCAAAAGGATGTTCGTAACAAAGTTTTAGATTTTTCAGTTCTGGGTAAAAAAAGTTAAACACGAAAATGCCCCCAGTAAAACATCGATTGCTTTTGGTGCGCGATTGATATGCAAATACAAGAAGCGAAGGTCCACAGTGAATGCAGTGGCAGATGGTAGCAGACAATCTTTAAACTTATCAGAATTTTGGACAAAGTCCGTTACAAACGTCCAGTGTATTTTCAATTTCATTTTTTGGGATATGAAATGTCATGCATGGCATGCAATTCAACTGGATACTAAAGTTAGTTTATTTAGTAGTCAAATACTGTACAAGTTGTGAAGAATAGTTCAGCTGGTTAGTTGCTGTTTTCAGCTGAAGTTGAACAACCCATGGTATCCCACTTTCTGGAAGCCGCTTTTTGTCAAGTATTTTTGTTTTTAATCCTCCTCATGGTGACCAAAGCTGCCAATTTTTACTTCAACTACTCATTAATGCATACTGAGTAAAAGCAACCACAGCTTCGTGTAACTGTAGTAAGACGAAAATAAATAGGAGTATACAAACAGACTGGGGTTAAGTGGCAGCATCTTTTGTTGCAGGTTAATTTTTATGTGTGTGTGTGTGTGTGTGTGTGTGTGTGTGTGTGTGTGTGTGTGTGTGTGTGTGACATGGGATAATATTTAGTGAAATTTAACTTGCCATTATTAAAGAGTTATAATCTTTCAATCTTTGTCTCCCCCTGACATGGCAACAGTTTGTGGACACTTTCCAAAATTAACAGTTGATCACTTGCTGGACTGTCTTCATCTGACACATTGCTGCTTTTGGCTTTGGGCATTATATTAATGTTCACTGTGAGTATGACAGTTTGTATGACCAGGAAATGAAACAGTTTGTGCAGTTGTTGGATGCATTGGCTGGTCTACGCCAACTGCTAACAGTTGCTGGATGCTGGTCATCTGACTCATTGCTGCTTTTGGCTTTGGGCATTATATGAATGTTCACTGTGAGTATGACAGTTTGTATGACCAGGAAATGAAACAGTTTGTGCAGTTGTTGGATGCATTGGCTGGTCTACGCCAACTGCTAACAGTTGCTGGATGCATTGGCTGGTCTACGCCAACTGCTAACAGTTGCTGGATGCATTGGCTGGTCTACGCCAACTGCTAACAGTTGCTGGATGCATTGGCTGGTCTACGCCAACTGCTAACAGTTGCTGGATGCATTGGCTGGTCTACGCCAACTGCTAACAGTTGCTGGATGCATTGGCTGGTCTACGCCAACTGCTAACAGTTGTTGGATGCATTGGCTGGTCTGCGCCAACTGCTAACAGTTGCTGGATGCATTGGCTGGTCTACGCCAACTGCTAACAGTTGCTGGATGCATTGGCTGGTCTGCGCCAACTGCTAACAGTTGCTGGATGCATTGGCTGGTCTGCGCCAACTGCTAACAGTTGCTGGATGCATTGGCTGGTCTACGCCAACTGCTAACAGTTGCTGGATGCATTGGCTGGTCTACGCCAACTGCTAACAGTTGTTGGATGCATTGGCTGGTCTATGCCAACTGCTAACAGTTGTTGGATGCATTGGCTGGTCTATGCCAACTGCTAACAGTTGTTGGATGCATTGGCTGGTCTACGCCAACTGCTAACAGTTGCTGGATGCATTGGCTGGTCTATGCCAACTGCTAACAGTTGTTGGATGCATTGGCTGGTCTACACCAACTGCTAACAGTTGTTGGATGCATTGGCTGGTCTACACCAACTGCTAACAGTTGTTGGATGCATTGGCTGGTCTATGCCAACTGCTAACAGTTGTTGGATGCATTGGCTGGTCTACGCCAACTGCTAACAGTTGCTGGATGCATTGGCTGGTCTACGCCAACTGCTAACAGTTGTTGGATGCATTGGCTGGTCTACGCCAACTGTCAACAGAGCTTACACTGGAAGGGGGGGAGTATAATATACACGTAAAAGTACTAAAACACAAAAGTTATATATATATAGAACTTTATAAAGTTATGAAATATATAGGTAATAAACCATGGAGATCAATGAGAGTGAAGTTGGTGCTTAAAGTGGTGATGTTCTGTGGAGACAGGTGACGGAACAGACGAAAGAGAAGTCGCATGTGAGAGGGCACAAGTTGACCTTTCACCCCTTCCTGCTGCTGGAGGCCAGAGGGGTGGGTGTGGAGATTCTCATGCAAGGTGTCACCTTTTTCGATGCTCAGTGTGGTGTGGGCCATATCAGCCTGGCTTCCCTGGGGCCCTGTATCTGTGGACACTCTGCTGACACCTCGCCTCAGGTATTCATGCATGCTAGTTACTGACTCCTTTTCGCCCTGATATAACTGCATTGGTAGACTGGGCATAAAACACCAACTTACTTACTTACTGACTCCTATTGAACCACTAAAACCCTGACAACAAAACACAAACACGGCTGAACAATGATAATCACATATGTTTGTTTTTCTTACCTTTATAACCAAGAGAAATATAAATTTCAAGGCTTTAAATTAATTTCTTTACTTCAGACTTCAGATCTCAAAATAAAACAAAGCTTTCAAATACAAATCCTCTTCTTGTACTCAACACTCAGTCTTCTATGTCACAAGTCAGTTGGTGCTTTGAGCCCAGTTAACCACAAAGGGTAACATCAGGGCTAACACAGCCAACAGAGTTAGTTGGTGCTTTGAGCCCAGTTAAGCACAAAGGGTAACATCAGGGCTAACACAGCCAACAGAGTTAGTTAGTTGGTGCTTTGAGCCCAGTTAACCACTTAGGGTTACATCATGGCTAGCAGCCAGCATAATGCTTTGAGCCCAGTTACCCACATAGGGTTAATCAGGGCTAACACAGCCAACAGAGTTGGTGCTTTGAGCCCAGTTAACCACAAAGGGTAACATCAGGGCTAACACAGCCAACATAGTTGGTGCTCTGAGCCCAGTTAACCACAAAGGGTAACATCAGGGCTAACACAGCCAACATAGTTGGTGCTCTGAGCCCAGTTAACCACATAGGGTAACATCAGGGCTAACACAGCCAACATAGTTGGTGCTCTGAGCCCAGTTAACCACAAAGGGTAACATCAGGTAGGTAGCGGCAGCCTCTCATCGCCTATGCGGGAACATCGGAATTTTGCTCAATTTTACTGTATTTCAGTCACTAATTTCTCCACAGTCTCTGAATGTATCCTCTTGGAAATTATATGAATAAAAAGAACGTTGTCTTCGCATGCTTATGGTTGTTTTTATGTTTGCATGCAATGTACCTCGAAAAATCGCCAGTTGATTTTCTACGGGAGGTATTTGCCGTTTGTCCGGTGCCGGTCACGCGGTCCGAGACATGAACGAAAACAGTCGATGTGCTTATCCGCTCGGTGAAAAAGCGATACGCGTTGTACACAGCAGTATGTGGTATCACTGGATCGGGAATTGAATGCCGATTCCAGTGGTGTAAACGCCGTGGTCGTTTACAAACATCTCTGGTCGCTAGAACACATTTTAGTCGGAAACTCACAAAAAAACTCAATTTTAAACCGCAAAACGCCCTCAAATGTCTGAAATATCCCCCCTCAAAATGAAGCTGAATTCGTACCCTTTCGAATGAGGTATCGAGCTAATGGATTGCTGACCGGTCGGTCTTTCACAAGCCAATAAAAGACCGCAATAAAGGCGCTTTTTTCAAATCGAGTTAATCCAGGATGGCATCGACCGCGTGGAGTTTTTGTGACTCGATTGCCGAGTTTTGGCACATGATTCGTGAGTATTCTCTTCACCTGGCTCCAGTTTACTGAATTTGGTGACAGTTGGTCTCATAATTTAGCATTTTTATATGATATTCTCAACCGCCTTAGAGTTCTGTCTTTGTTTACAAATACGACTAACCGGAAGTTGTCGATCACTCGCTTGTTCTCCTAAATATTGCCAAAATATGCCAAATTTTCACAAAAATAGTCATTGAAATACATTCTCTGATGTCTTCTGGAACAGTGTTATTTTTGGGGGACGAACCTTTGACGTAAATTCGTGGCGATGGCTGTTTTCGTGATCGAAATTCTTCATCAGGGGAGGTAACTAAGATGCTGAGAAAACACAGTCGACATCATAACTTCTGCACTTGAACTCTGTTAAAAGTCTTTTTCGTTTTTCAACGATCGTAATTAAATTCTCAAACTTTAATAGGATGTTGACCAGCATTTCTAGTTCAAAATTAAAAGTGGATTTCTGCTTTGCTAACGGTAGCCAGTCTGATATTGTGATAAGTGATGATAAAATCATAACAGATAAGAGTTCAGGCCTGAGTGATAATGATTATTATTAATTATGCTGTAGGCCGTAGATCATTCTCTCAATCAAGATCAACAGAAACAACAAAACTGTGTTGTTGTTTTCCTGCAGATGATGACCAGTTTTCCAAACTGAAGGCTGTTTTCCTGGCAACTGGCAGAGAATGCCAGCAAGACCTTCCTCAGGTTGAAGTGGACAACCGACTGTTAGTGCAGCTGCTTCTCCTGAAAGATGAGGGATCCAAGACTTTGGATGAGACTGCATTCTTCCAGCAACTTCTCAAGCCAGATCTGGTCAAGACAGTGCTGCTTTCTCGTCTGCGGTATTTATGGTCAACAGACTGAAGGAGCTGTTTGGAGGTGAGCCACTTCCAGAACTTCCACCTCTTCACGGCCATGGCAGCTGCTAGCAGAGATGTCAACAAGTGGAAGAGGAATCTGACCCAGGAGATGTCGACGGAACCAGAAGATAAATCAGAACCTGATGAACCTGAGTTTGAAACCAGCTTCAGATTTCAACAGGAGGGTGACATTGTGGCAGTCTACAATGTAGAAGATTTCTTTATCAGCAAAGTCACCAGGGTCATCAGTGAGGAAGAGGCAATAGTCAATTTCTTGGAGAAGGCGGCAGTAAAGATGGAGTTGTTGTGTACAGGTGGCCATGCTCTGAAGATTACACTCAAATCTCCTCCGCAGTTGTGTTTGCCAAGAATCTGCAACTTGCACCTTCATCATTGTCTCCAGGGACGTTCGTTCTTTGTTGAATCTCGCAGGAATTTATTTGGCAGACATCAAGCACACAGAAGCTGTTTACAGGAAAATCACCTGTAGACCATGTCAATTGACTCCAAATAACAGCTTTGTAGGCCTGTATGTTCATGGATAATAAAGGTGATACTGCTGTACCATGTTTTCTTTAGCATACACGTCCTTTTTCTGCTGTGAAAAGTGAAGATTTTGCAGACTTTAAGACTAACACTCAAAATAAGTGCAAATGCTGCTGCAAGTGTACTTCACATTTAGTTTAATGTACATGCAAAGTTTCATGGCTGTATCTGTAGTGGTTTTCAAGTTATGAGTTAAAGTATGAAACCCATTAGATTTGTCCTTTTTTCCGCTGTGAAAAGTGAAGTTTTTGCAGGCTTTAAGATCTATCATTCTCAGAATAACTGCAAATGTTACTGCAGGTGTACTTCACACTTAGTTTAATGTACATGCCAAGTTTCATTGCTGTATCTGTAGTGGTTTTCAAGTTATTACCAGTTAAAGTGTGGCAACCCACATATTTGTGTTTTTTCCGCTGTGCAAATTGAAGGTTTTGCCAACTTTAAGACCCTGTAACTTTAAAAGTAAGAGTCAGAGCTGCTTAGAAAAGAATAAGTGCAAAGACTGTGATAAACCCTGCTTGGAAATCCATTGGGAAAGCTGTCATTGCCATATGTTACCCACTGTGTGGTGTCAAAAGTGCTCTTTCATGCAAATTGGCAAGCTCGGAATTGCTTTTTGGAGCAACTTCAGCCCTCTGCCTCTGTTTCATCTTTCTTTGCTGACCATACGATTTAGCTGTGACAAAGTGCAACCAAGGTATACTTTTGAAAAGTGTAAGTATTTGGATTCTCCCATGTTCATGAGAACCACTGTGGGGGGGGGGGGTAAATTTGAGAAAATGTAATAAACTGTTTATTGTCATGCAAAACTGTGTTTTCGAATGGCTATATCTTTGGAACTAATTAAGATAAACAGTTACTTTCTTTTTTTCATTTTCTTGTATCAATATGGCCTGTCTGAAAATGCATAAATTAAATTGCTGTTGTAAAATTTAAATTTTGGCTGCCGCTACCTACATCAGGGCTAACACAGCCAACATAGTTGGTGCTCTGAGCCCAGTTAACCACAAAGGGTAACATCAGGGCTAACACAGCCAACATAGTTGGTGCTCTGAGCCCAGTTAACCACAAAGGGTAACATCAGGGCTAACACAGCCAACATAGTTGGTGCTCTGAGCCCAGTTAACCACAAAGGGTAACATCAGGGCTAACACAGCCAACATAGTTGGTGCTCTGAGCCCAGTTAACCACATAGGGTAACATCAGGGCTAACACAGCCAACATAGTTGGTGCTCTGAGCCCAGTTAACCACATAGGGTAACCCCATGGCTATCTAAGCATGTCACAAAAAACCCTCTCTCTTTTACCAAGACACAAATAGCACACACTCCTACCTCCAACCTTCTCTGTTGCCTACATAAAACATGTATATATGTGGAGGGGAGATTATACCAACAGTCCTAAATCACTGCCCCCCCCCCCCCCCCCCCCACACACACACACACACGCACACACTTGTACACACAAGCACACTGATGGACTGTTACACTAGTAACAGACTTGCAGTAGTTACACTAGTAACAGACTTGCAGTAGTTACACTAGTAACAGACCCACAGTAGTTACACTAGTAACAGATACACTAGTAGTTACACTAGTAACATGTTTGCAATAGTTACACTAGTAACAGGCGTGCAGTAGTTATACTAGTAACATGCTTGCAATAGTTACACTAGTAACAGGCTTGCAGTAGTTACACTTGTAACAGACTTCAACTAGTTACACTAGTAACAGACCCACAGTAGTTACACTAGTAACAGGCGTGCAGTAGTTACACTAGTAACAGGCTTGCAGTAGTTACACTTGTAACAGACTTCAACTAGTTACACTAGTAACAGACCTACAGTAGTTACACTAGTAACAAACCTGCAGTAGTTACACTAGTAACAGACCTGCAGTAGTTACACCAGTAACAGATATGTAGTAGTTACACTTGTAACAGACTTGCACTGGTTACACAGGTAACGGACCTGCAGTAGTTGCAGTAGTTACACTAGTAACAGACTTGCAGTAGATACACCAGTAACAGATTTGCACTAGTTACACTTGTAACCGACTTGCAGTAGTTACACTTCTATTAGACTTGCCATAGTTACACTAGTAACTGACTTGAAGTAGTTACACTTGTAACAGACTTGCGGTAGTTACGCTTGTAACAGACTTGCAGTAGCTGCACTCCCTCGCCATCACACCATACCATCTCACCATACCCTCTCACCATACCATCTCACCATACCCTCTCACCATACCATCTCACCATACCCTCTCACCATACCCTCTCACCATACCCTCTCACCATACCATCTCACCATACCCTCTCAACACCAACACTGTGTCTACATGGAAGAACATTACTTCAGCATTGTAACCCCACACCAGTTCTATACTGAAAACAATGATGTGAACTTTCCCACAGTATGTGCAGAGGGAGCCTGTTAACACAACATGGCTACATACTCAAACTCACACTGTATACATGTCATTGATCTATGCTGCAGTTCTCCTCTACACACTAGAGTGGTTCGCCTCTTGATGCGCTTTCTCAGCAAAGAGCAAGACAGCCATGCTGGATTCACTCACATCTGAGCTGGCCCCATCCCCAGTCTCCACCCTGATAGCTGCTACATGCTGGCTTCACTCACATCTGAGCTGGCCCCATCCCCAGTCTCCACCTCAATAGCTGCTACATGCTGGCTTCACTCACATCTGAGCAGGCCCTGTCCCCAGTCTCCACCTCAATAGCTGCTACATGTTGGCTTCACTCACATCTGAGCAGGCCCCATCCCTAGTCTCCACCTTGATAGCTGCTACATGCTGGCTTCACTCACATCTGAGCGGGCCCCATCCCTAGTCTCCACCTCGATAGCTGCTACATGCTGGCTTCACTCACATCTGAGCGGGCCCTGTCCCCAGTCTCCACCCTGAAAGCTGCTACATGCTGGCTTCACTCACATCTGAGCAGGCCCCGTCCCTAGTCTCCACCTCAATAGCTGCTACATGCTGGCTTCACTCACATCTGAGCTGGCCCCATCCCTAGTCTCCACCTCAATAGCTGCTACATGCTGGCTTCACTCACATTTGAGCTGGCCCCATCCCTAGTCTCCACCTCAATAGCTGCTACATGCTGGCTTCACTCACATCTGAGCTGGCCCCATCCCTAGTCTCCACCTCAATAGCTGCTACATGCTGGCTTCACTCACATCTGAGCGGGCCCCGTCCCCAGTCTCCACCCTGAAAGCGGCTACAGCACGCATAGCACTCTTACCACCCATTTCTTGCGCTGTCATACTTAGCTGCTCAGGCGTTCTACACCATATTATATCAGTACTACAGTTAATGATATTCACAAGCTTCCAACTGTATATGGTTTTCATTACATGGTTCACATGCTTGGTCTCTTCAAACTGAACCAAGTATCTTGTGTTACCAAATCACACTTCAGTATGCCATATACAACTTCATTAACAAAAGTACTTTACACTTGTGTTTTCTACGGGTAAATCTTAATGTTCTTCCACAAATATAATTATAAATGAAGAGACAAATCCCAGAATAACACTACATTGAACAGTTACATTCAAACAATACGGTGCAAAGCTTTCATCAACAGTCCATCACACTCACAGCCACACTCTGGCTACAGTGGATTCTCAGGCACTGTGCTACTGAATACTTGAAACTGCCTCTACAGCTGTTGAACTTTGGGACTGCTTGTTGCAGCAGTCGCTGATTTTAAGGTGCGGGGAAAGCCGAGAAGCAGAGCTGGCCCATGACTGGGGCTCTCTGTTTGACCCCACCTGCGCTCACAACCAGGGCCACGGGGCCCACTACGTGGTGGACAGGGAGCAACACCTGCAGCACTACACAGAGCAATACAGTCAGCAGAGGTTTCCAGCCTTCTGGATGGACTACCTCAGCACCCTTGTCCCGCCACACACAACGCACTGTGAGTCCATTCATCCTAGTGGGTGTTCGCATCAGTCAGTGTAAACGAGTACACCACACTGTGTGTCTATTCATCCTAGTGGGTGTTCGCATCAGTCAGTGTAAACGAGTACACCACACTGTGTGTCTATTCATCCTAGTGGGTGTTCGCATCAGTCAGTGTAAATGAGTACTCCACACTGTGAGTCCATTCATCCTAGTGGGTGTTTTCATCAGTCCATGTAAACAAGTACACCACACTGTGAGTCCATCAATCCTAGTGGGTGTTCGCATCAGTCCATGTAAACGAGTACATCACACTGTGAGTCCACGTCAGTCAGTGCAAATGAGTACACCACACTGTGAGTCCATTCATTCTAGTGGGTGTTTGCATCAGTGTAAATGAGTACGCCACACTGTGAGTCCATTCATCCTAGTGGGTGTTTGCATCAATGTAAATGAGTACACCACACTGTGAGTCCATTCATCCTAGTGGGTGTTTGCATCAGTGTAAACAAGTACACCACACTGTGAGTCCATTCATCCTAGTGGATGTTTGCATCAGTGTAAACGAGTACACCACACTGTGAGTCCATTCATCCTAATGGGTGTTTGCATCAGTGTAAACGAGTTCACCACACTGTGAGTCCATTCATCCTAATGGGTGTTTGCATCAAGTATCAAGTCTGTGTAAATGAGTACATCACACTGTGAGTCCATTCATTGTTGTGGGTGTTTGCAGCAAGTCAGTGTAAAGTACACCACATTTATCATCAAATCAGCGTAAATGAGTACACCACACTGTGAGTCCATTTATCCTAGTGGGTGTTTGCATCAAGTCAGTGTAAATAAGTACACCACACTTTGCATTAAGTACACATAGCATCAAGTCAGTGTCAATGAGTACACCACATTGTGAGTCCATTTATCCTAGCAGGCCTTTGTATCAAGTCAGTGTAAATAAGTGCACCACACTTTGCATCAAGTCAGTGTAAATGAGTGCACCACACTGTGAATCTGTTTATCTTAGTGGGTGTTTGTATCAAGTCAGTGTAAATAAGTGCACCACACTTTGCATCAAGTCAGTGTAAATGAGTGCACCACACTGAATCCGTTTACCCTAGTGGGTGTTTGCATCAAGTCAGTGTAAATAAGTACACCACACTTTGCATCAAGTCAGTGTAAATGAGTGCACCACACTGTGAATCCGTTTATCTTAGTGGGTGTTTGTATCAAGTCAGTGTAAATAAGTACACCACACTTTGCATCAAGTCAGTGTAAATGAGTGCACCACACTGTGAATCCGTTTATCCTAGTGGGTGTTTGCATCAAGTCAGTGGGTGGAGATTTCTCTCTCTTGGAGACATGTCCTCTTCTGTGCTCTTTTTAACCCATTGTGTGTTTTGATCTGAATGTAAGTTGATCAGCATTAGCTCTGTTTGTTACAGTGTTAGCCATCAACAGTGCACAGGGAGTTGATCAGCATTAGCTCTGCTTGTTACAGTGTTAGCCATCAACAGTGCACAGGGAGTTGATCAGCATTAGCTCTGCTTGTTACAGTGTTAGCCATCAACAGTGCACAGGGAGTTGATCAGCATTAGCTCTGCTTGTTACAGTGTTAGCCATCAACAGTGCACAGGGAGTTGATCAGCATTAGCTCTGCTTGTTACAGTGTTAGCCATCAACAGTGCACAGGGAGTTGATCAGCATTAGCTCTGCTTGTTAGCTGTCAACAGTGCATAGAGAGTTGATCAGCATTAGCTCTGCTTGTTACAGTGTTAGCCATCAACAGTGCACAGAGAGTTGATCAGCATTAGCTCTGCTTGTTAGCTGTCAACTGTGTGTAGAGAGTTCATCAGCATTAGCTCTGTTTGTTAGCTGTCAACTGTGCATAGAGAGTTCATCAGCATTAACTCCGCTTGTTAGCCGTCAACAGTGCACAGGTAGTCGATCAGCATTAGCTCTGCTTGTTACAGTGTTAGCTGTCAACAGTACACAGAAAATTGATCAATAAAAATTCTGTGTATGTGTGTGCATGTGTGTGTGTGGGTATGTTTGTATGTGTGTGTGTTTGTGTGTGCATGCATGCTTGTGTGTGGGTATGTTTATGTGTGTTTGTGTGTGTGTGTGCATGTGTGCGTGCGTGTGTAGCTGGCAGTCAGTCCTCAGATACAGATTCAGGTGACACCTCACTCTTCCAGCAAGAATCATCAACATGTCGCTTTGTCTTTGGGCCCAGCCAGCACTTTGTCACGTCTACAGCAGTTCACAGGATCCACAAGTTGCTATGCTGTGCTTGGAACCATAACTATGAGCCATACAAAAATAATGCAACAAGTAAGTCCTGTTTTCATGTTTGAACAATCGTAAGCTGTCTGTTTCGGAGAATAGGAGGTAGGCCAGTGATTGATCACTGTACATATTTTGACAGTTTCAAATCCAGAAGGGTTTGTGAGGTTATTGCATAAGATTGTGTGTGTGATTGGAACATGTCTTCTTTGTCCTTTCCCCTCATTGGTGTGATTAAGATATTAAGATATTTACATTTATCAACGCCATGAAAGCTCACATGATACATATTAACCTAAATTAGTACACTGTGTCTTCTTTGTCCTTCCTTCCCCCTCCTGGGTGTGATTGATACACTGTCTTCTTTGTCCTTCCCCCTCCTGGGTGTGATTGGTACACTGTCTTCTTTGTCCTTCCCCCTCCTGGGTGTGATTGGTACACTGTCTTGTCTTCTTTGTCCTTCCCCCTCCTGGGTGTGATTGGTACACTGTCTTGTCTTCTTTGTCCTTCCCCCTCCTGGGTGTGATTGGTACACTGTCTTCTTTGTCCTTCCCCCTCCTGGGTGTGATTGGTACACTGTCTTCTTTGTCCTTCCCCCTCCTGGGTGTGATTGGTACACTGTCTTGTCTTCTTTGTCCTTCCCCCTCCTGGGTGTGATTGGTACACTGTCTTCTTTGTCCTTCCCCCTCCTGGGTTTGATTGATACACTGTCTTCTTTGTCCTTCCCCCTCCTGGGTGTGATTGATACACTGTCTTCTTTGTCCTTCCCCCTCCTGGGTGTGATTGATACACTGTCTTCTTTGTCCTTCCCCCTCCTGGGTGTGATTGGTACACTGTCTTCTTTGTCCTTCCCCCTCCTGGGTATGATTGGTACACTGTCTTCTTTGTCCTTCCCCCTCCTGGGTGTGATTGGTACACTGTCTTGTCTTCTTTGCCCTTCCTCCTCCTGGGTGTGATTGATACATTGTCTTCTTTGCCCTTCCTCCTCCAGGGTGTGATTGGTACACCGTCTTCTTTGCCCTTCCTCCTCCAGGGTGTGATTGATACACTGTCTTCTTTGTCCTTCCCCCTCCTTGGTGTGATTGGTTCACTGTCATGTCTTCTTTGCCCTTCCCCCTCCTGGGTGTGATTAGTACACTGTCTTCTTTGCCTTTCCCCCTCCTTGGTGTGATTGGTACACTTTATTCCCCCCCCCCCGGTGTGATTGGTACACTTTATCCCCCCACCCCCATGTGATTGGTACACTTTTACCCCCCCCCCCCCCCGTGTGATTGGTACACTTTATCCCCCCCCCTTCCACCCTGCCTTGGTGTAATCAGTACACTTCTTTGCTGCTGTTGGCCAGGACAAGAGGGGGGTGGGCCGGTTCATGTGATAAAACTGTTGCTGCTGTTGGCCAGGACAAGAGGGGGGTGGGCCGGTTCAGGTGATAAAACTGTTGCTGCTGTTGGCCTGGACAAGAGGGGGGTGGGCCGGTTCATGTGATAAAACTGTTGCTGCTGTTGGCCAGGACAAGAGGGGGGTGGGCCGGTTCAGGTGATAAAACTGTTGCTGCTGTTGGCCAGGACAAGAGGGGGGTGGGCCGGTTCAGGTGATAAAACTGTTGCTGCTGTTGGCCAGGACAAGAGGGGGGTGGGCCGGTTCAGGTGATAAAACTGTTGCTGCTGTTGGCCAGGACAAGAGGGGGGTGGGCCGGTTCAGGTGATAAAACTGTTGCTGCTGTTGGCCAGGACAAGAGGGGGGTGGGCCGGTTCATGTGATAAAACTGTTGCTGCTGTTGGCCAGGACAAGAGGGGGGTGGGCCGGTTCAGGTGATAAAACTGTTGCTGCTGTTGGCCTGGACAAGAGGGGGGTGGGCCGGTTCAGGTGATAAAACTGTTGCTGCTGTTGGCCAGGACAAGAGGGGGGTGGGCCGGTTCAGGTGATAAAACTGTTGCTGCTGTTGGCCAGGACAAGAGGGGGGTGGGCGGGTCCAGGTGACTGAAGGCCAGCTGGCTGCGCTGGAGGAGTTCATTCCTACCTGCACCTACCACCTGACGCTGCTGGAGCCGTCCATCATGCTGTCGCCGGCCACTCACCGGCACTGCCACGTGCCCACCCAGCCCTACTCCACTCGCAGCCATCACCGCAAGACCAAGGTGTGGACTCTTTGCCGCTGAAAGTACTTGCTTCCCAAATACTTTCTCTTCTTCATGATTTTATATTTCAGCATTCCCTTGCAGGAATTTTGGTGGCCTTGCCCACTCTTGGTATGAATAGGTCAGTGAATGATAAATCTGTAATGCACATAAAAAACTTTCAATCAGTAATGATAATCTGTAATGCACATAAAAAACTTTCAATCAGTGAATGATAATCTGTAAGGCACATAAAAAACTTTCAATCAGTGAATGATAATCTGTAATGCACATAAAAAACTTTCAATCAGTGAATGATAATCTGTAATGCTCATAAAAAAACTTTCAATCAGTAATGATAATCTGTAATGCACATAAATAAAACTTTCAATCAGTGAATGATAATCTGTAATGCACATAAAAAACTTTCAATCAGTGAATGATAATCTGTAATGCACATAAAAAACTTTCAATCAGTAATGATAATCTGTAATGCACATAAAAAAAACTTTCAATCAGTGAATGATAATCTGTAATGCACATAAAAAACTTTCGGTCAGTAATGATAATCTGTAACGTACATTAAAAAAAATCAATCAATGAATAATAATCTGTAATGCACATAATTTTTTTAACTGATTGCGTTCTCAAAGTCAAAGAGGCGACGGTCATTGAAGGGCTCTGATGATTGGTTCTTTGCCACAACAAGCCAATGCTATACAAAAGGTATGCAAAATAGATGTTGTCAGAGCCCTTTATTCACAGGTCTCATTTGCTGTCCAGAGGATGAAAGGGAAATCACTCACATCTGCCAAGAGTGTCTATGCAGTTTCTGTTGCTGTCCAGAGGATGAAAGGGAAATCACTCACATCTGCCAAGAGTGTCTATGCAGTTTCTGTTGCTGTCCAGAGGATGAAAGGGAAATCACTCACATCTGCCAAGAGTGTCTATGCAGTTTCTGTTGCTGTCCAGAGGATGAAAGGGAAATCACTCACATCTGCCAAGAGTGTCTATGCAGTTTCTGTTGCTGTCCAGAGGATGAAAGGGAAATCACTCACATCTGCCAAGAGTGTCTATGCAGTTTCTGTTGCTGTCCAAAGGATGAAATGGAAATCATTCACATCTCCCAAGAGTGTCTATGCAGTTTCTGCAAGAACACTGGGTCTTGTGCCCGCCTGACACAGATTTACACAAACACACTTGTGTACATTTGTGAGCTTGAGTTGCCCACCAACAGAGCAGATGGCTCCACAATACCAACTGACCCCATGCTCTTCACAATTCCCTCAAATCCGGCATATGATGTGCTGCGTGTTCTTCTTCTTCTTTCCTTACATGCCCGCAATCAGGTTGATGATTATTCCGGCACTTTAGGGAGTATTTGCAAAAAAAGATGTCCACATTTCAGCTCTGGTCACAAGTCCTTAAACTGTTGCACTGTCTCAAGTTCCATCTCGAAAAAAAAACTAAAAAACTAGTTGACTGGTCAGTGGGAGGCACGTGACACAAAACTGTCAACAGTTGTCGCCTCTGCTGCATCCTTAGAGAGTTCCAGTCCCTGATGGTGCGGGATAAAAAGGAACCACCTCTGTACTGCGTTCTGGTGGTGATGAGGCCAAGCTGTTGACAGTGGGTGTGGCACTGGCGAGGGGGTGGTGGGACTGCTTTGGTCTTAATGATGGGGCACTGGACTAGTCCTTTGTAGATTGGACAGAAATTTTGGACAACAGATGGACACCATGTTTCCAGTCAGCTACATTCTCATTCCTCCAATGGTATATCATTCAAGGTCATCTTCACGTCATTTTCAGACTTACATCATTACTGACTTATGTCATTACAGACTTACATCATTGTTAAATCACAGCATATACTGACTACCACAAAAACTTTCAATCAGTTAATGATAATCTGTAATGCACATAAAAAACTTTCAATCAGTAATGATAATCTGTAATGCACATAAAAATAATTCAATCAGTGAATGATAATCTGTAAAGCACATAAAAAACTTTCAATCAGTAAATGATAATCTGTAATGCACATAAAAAAACACCTTTCAATCAGTGAATGATAATCTGTAATGCACATAATAAACTTTCAATCAGTGAATGATAATCTGTAATGCACATAATAAACTTTCAATCAGTAAATGATAATTTGTAATGCACATAAAAAACACACCTTTCAATCAGTGAATGATATTCTGTAATGCACATAATAAACTTTCAATCAGTGAATGATAATCTTTCAATCTTTCACCTAGACACAGGGGCATATACAACCACTCAATTCAGTTGACAGGCAAAGACCAAGGGTTGAACAATTAACAAGCACATAAAACTATGCATGAGTTGTTGTTCAGCGTCTCTCTGTTGTAGAGGATTCAAAGTACTGTCTGCTATTATGGCATTACTCTGTGTGTGTGCCTGAGAGACTGGGGGGAGAGGCACAGATTAATACGAATTATTATGCATGCATGCCCCCATGCACACGCACGCATGCACGCACACACACACACACACACACACACACACACACACAGAGGACAACCGGCAAGGAGAATTAGGAGGCTTGGTGAAAGAAGTGTGTGTTGAGAGTGGACCACAGAACAGAGTCTGTCTCTTGTGTGGTGTTTGAGCAGTTTTTTTCTTGTGTGGTGTTTGAGCAGTCTTTTTCTTGTGTGGTGATTGAGCACAGTCTGTCTCTTGTGTGGTGTTTGATCAGAGTCTGTCTTTTATGTGGTGGCAGAGTCTGTCTTTTATGTGGTGTTTGAGCAGAGTCTGTCTCTTGTGTGGTGTTTGATCAGAGTCTGTCTCTTGTGTGGTGGCAGAGTCTGTCTTTTATGTGGTGTTTGAGCAGAGTCTGTTTCTTGTGTGGTGTTTGAGTACTGTCTGTTTCAACTGCCACTTGGTGAAAGAAGTGTATGTTGAGAGAGGTCCAGAGAACAGAGTCTGTCTCTTGTGTGGTGTTTGAGTACTGTCTGTTTCAACTGCCACTTGGTGAAAGAAGTGTGTGTTGAGAGAGGTCCAGAGAACAGAGTCTGTCTCTTGTGTGGTGTTTGAGCGCAGTCTGTTTCAACTGCCAGCAGACATCAGCAGTGGATGATGGCATCAAGGAGGAGGCGGTGCACTTGTGTGTCTCCGCTGAGAGGTTTGACCTGCAGCTGCTGTCCCCCATGTACCCCTCTCGTCTCATCAGACTGGTCAGCAACATCGCCGGCCCCTCCAGCAACCTGCTGCACCACTGTCACTCACACACACAGTTCAAGGTTTGTATCCCAGCAGTCTGTAAAGTCTACTGACTTGACTGGACTTGTCTCGCCTTTTCTATGAGATGGCACTTTCAACATTGTTTCTCTCAAGAAGTATTTCATTCACTTTGGTCATTGCTTTGCTTTTGAAACAGTTTTTTTTTTTTCCATTTGTACAAAATCTGTAGAGATTAGCATTAGAGTACTGAGCTATGGATGATTTGTTTGAAAGAGTGTTTGTTAAAAACGTACACATAACCTTTGATAATCAGGGGTCGCAGATATGCAGAGAAACTGTTTTTTGATGGGAAATAAACCCCTCTCATGCAGTTGCTCAAACCCCATGCATTTACTATGTGCAGAAAAGTCCAGATCTGTGTCACAGAATTCATTTTGATTAAAGGCTTTAAGCAGTCTATCTCTCCCACTCAGTCTCTGTCTCTCTGACATCAGGATGTGCAGTCGGTTGTCAGAACATAAACTTTGACTGCTGCCAGGACAGCATGGATGACAGTGAACAAGGTCAGTGATAATTCACAGCCTGTGACACGGAATGAGGTCGGTGATAATTCATGGCCTGTGACATGGAACGAGGTCAGTGATAATTCACGGCCTGTGACACGGAACGAGGTCAGTGATAATTCATGGCCTGTGACACGGAACGAGGTCAGTGATAATTCATGGCCTGTGACACTGAACGAGGTCAGTGATAATTCACGGCCTGTGACACTGAATGAGGTCAGTGATAATTCACAGCCTGTGACACTGAACGAGGTCAGTGATAATTTACAGCGTGTGACACTGAATGAAGTCAGTGATAATTCATGGCCTGTGACACTGAATGAGGTCAGTGATAATTCACAACCTGTGATGCTGAATGAGGTCAGTGATGATTCACAGCCTGTGACACTGAATGAGGTCAGTGATAATTCACGGCCTATGTCAGTTTTTGGCCACATTACTAGATTCTCGCCATTCATTTGCATGTGAGACCAATCACATTTCACAGCTCAGAATCATGTCATGAAAGACAACGCAGAGAACTCTGACTTGTTTTTTCCCCTGTAATTGTGATGATAATTCTCAATCGGTTCCTTTAACTAGCTCTGGGCAGGTTGACAAGACACCGTCTACTTGAGAAGGTAAGGAAACCAGCCAGGGATCTGCAAGTACCAGCGAAAGGCCCAGATCTAACCAGACACTGTCCACTTGAGAAGGTAAGGAAACTGGTCAGGGATCTGCAAGTACCAGCGAAAGGCACTGATCTAACCAGACGCCGGTGGTCAGTGTTTAATCCCAAGGTGAAGGATACTGAATGTAGTGCGCTGTAATCCATTGGGCTTGCACACAATTCTTCAGTAGGCATGTGAGTCTGAATTTCAGGTACATAAGTGCAGGATTGTTATTTAAAAAACTTGCTGGCAGTGTCATAATAATAATAATGGAAATTTGTAAAGCGCCTACACTGTGGCTCAAAGTGCTGAATAAACATAAGACGAATAATGTACATCAAGATGGAAAATGCTATCAGCAATTTAACAAAAACTAACAATGTAGACATCAACAAGGGTTTAAACATAACTATGTGTAAGATGCACACACATGCACACACACACACACACACACACACACACACACACACACACACACACACACACACACACACACACACACACACACATTGTACAGACCAATTAGGGGTGAAGGACAATGCTGCTGAGCTGAAACTTGCTGAGAAGAGAAAAAAAATGCACCTGTTCCTGAAGGAAGAGAGAGCAGCAGAGTGCCCCATGTTCCAGGGGAGACCGTTCCAGACACAGGAGCTGAAGCGCGAAAAAGCACGAAAGCCACGGGTCCGACAGGTGAAGCACCGGAGTCTGAGCATGTGTGCGTCTGATGAAGAAGGGAGAGAACTGGAAGCATCATGTGTGGTTGGAGACATTTTTGTCAAGACATTGCATTTGCTGTACGCAAGTTTTAAAAAGCATTCGCGACCCCTGATAATTGATGTTTGTGTGCTGGTGATAAGAGTGGTTTGTGCAGGTGGCACGGCATCAACTTTGGTGTTCATGTGCAGGTGTTCAACCTGCAGGCTGGGCTGCAGCGGCCAGCCAGAAGAGGTGTCACCTGGCGACCTGTCATCCTTCTGCCACCCTGCAGCATCGCCTTCTACTTCCGTAGTCTGAAGTTGCCTCATTTGTGGTAGGAGTCACTGTCAAGAATAAGAACACATGTTGACTTTGCTTATAACATTGATTAAGTGTAATAATGATAATAATTGAAATTTCATGTTGCTAATTAGTGTGTGTGTCTATTACACTACTTCTTGTGAAGGTCATGTGCCAGTGACAGCACGCTCTGTGGAGATGGTGGGTGAGCTCAGTCTTTATACACACCAGTAACCATGTGGCAGTCATTGTATCTGTTTAAGGCATTCTGTTAGTTGAAAGGTATAGTGGTAATAGTGTTTGGATAAAACGTATGTAAACATACACATATATAGTGGTAATAGTGTTTGAATAAAACGTATGTAAACATACACATTTGTTGGCACTGAGAGTAGTATGTAGGTGTGTAATGTGACAGTCACATTGTTGCCTTGTGTGTTTTTTAACTTGTTTCTTGTCCAAGTTGCACTTAGGAGGCAGCGTTCATATGGGGCAGTTAGCCAGCTCAAGACCTCCTCAGTCACACATAGAAAGTCGTTTTTAATGTTATAGGCTTTCAAGACAGATAATTGGCAGTGTTGCAATGACAAGAACATAACCCTACAGCCAGACACTGTTTAAGTATTGCATGATTATTGTTGATAAAATATTTAGGTCATGATAGTGTTAGAAAGATGAAACTGACAATGGTATCTTGGTGATGGGTTTTTGCAGTGACAAGACTAAACTGTGAATGATTGTCACAAACATTGATTAAATAATCTGCAAAAAAGTTATATTTCTAGTTACCAGCATGCATCATATCAAAAATAGGCAAAATAACTAGCTCTATTGGGACATTGTATAACTAGCTCTATTGGGACATTGTATAACTAGCTCTATTGGGACATTGTTCAAATTTTGCATGATAGATGTGTCTACATTTCCAGTTCATAACTGTTGTGGTGAACTTGATGGAGCCCTCTGTCTCTTAGTTTCATTTTCCAGCAGGAAATCAAATGAGATTTTTATTTTTTGTTGCTGTTCACCATCTCTCCATTTTACTCTCTGTCTCTCTTTCTCTCTCTCTTGCTTGCTCACTCGTAGTTGCCTGTGGTTTTTAAAATGTTTTTTGTGTTCAGTTCTCTGTTTGTCTGACCAAAAGGAACAGTTCCCACTTTCTTCCTTTCTTAGTTTCATTTCTCAACAGGGAATGAAATGGATTTAAAAAGAATTTAATTCTCTGCTTGTTTGACCAACAGGAACAATTCCCACTTGCCGGTGTGGGAACGAAGCTATGAAGTGCCCCAGATGAACGTGACTGTGTCCAAGGCCAGTGTCATGGCAACGGTGCAGCTGCTGGCAACATGGACACAACTGCAGCTTTCCTCCCCGCCTCACTGGCACTCACTTCTGTCCGACCTCTTCCCACGAAACAGTTAGTTCAGTGTTTCTGCTCTTATCTTTTTCATTTCAAATAAGGCAGCTTAGCACTCATTTCTGTCCAACCTCTTCCCACAAAACAGTTAGTTCACAGTGTTTCTGCTCTTATCTTTTTCTAATGATAAGAATGTTATTAATTTTTGGTATGGTTATTTAGTGCATGGACAACATCAGGCATGTTGTTTTGTATGGTTATTCAGTGCATGGATAGCATCAAGAATGTTATTTTGTATGGTTATTCAATGCACGGACAGCATCAGGAATGTTATTTTGTATGGTTATTCAATGCACGGACAGCATCAGGAATGTTATTAATTTTTGGTATGGTTATTTAGTGCATGGACAACATCAGGCATGTTGTTTTGTATGGTTATTCAATGCATGGATAGCATCAAGAATGTTATTTTGTATGGTTATTCAATGCACGGACAGCATCAGGAATGTTATTTTGTATGGTTATTCAATGCACAGACAGCATCAGGAATGTTATTTTGTATGGTTCAGGCTTGGGAACTCTCCTCAGATCTGCTATTTTTAGACAAAGTGTGACTGAATATTGGATTTTTATATATATTTTTTGGGGATGAGATATGTTCCATGAAGTTCAGGCATGATTTGGACTTTTGAAAACTCACACTGAACATTTTTGCTTTAGCGTGTTCTGAAGGAAGCATCGCCTGATTATGCTGCTGCATGTGGCTTAGTCTCTAACCCATCTATTGCCGTCATGGGCACATGCTGTGCAGAATGCACTTAGTCTGTTCTTCTTTGCCTGCCGTTTGTATCTGCTCATGGACTGGAAGTGAAAATGTCTTCAGTAGTGATAGTGGTATGAATGACTGTTGGTCAGCATTGTCTGCTCTCACTTAAGTTTCATTCTACCATCTCGGCACCCGCCTTGCTGGTACTGGTAAACACTCCGGTGGATTAGGTGACTGATGTGAAGTGAGTTCTGAATCTGATCAATACATTTCTTATAAAATGTTTCATGCTTTTCTGTCTCACAGACTGTTTGATTCATGAAAAGGAAAAAAATAACTGGTAATGTGTCTTTTAAGATATTTGTGAAATTACTCTTGTACTGAAGAAGTTTGTATAGGTCTGGTTCCAGTTGCATTAACTCAAGGTATTGACCAGTTTTAGTATAAAAGAACAAAATAATTAAACAGTAATACAAGCAGTTTTGAAACTTGGACTTTTCTCATTAAAACAACCTGATTTTATGCTAGACTGCATAGATCTGAATGTAGTTAAGAAAAGAAATCAATAGCCTGGGAAGCATGCCAGTTTTTTTCAGACATTTTTCGTTTAACTAGTCCTATGCCTGATCATTATTAAATGCATGGACTACATCAGGCATACAGTGTTATTTTGTAGGGTAATTAAACACACAGATGCCATCAGGCATAAAATGTCATTTTGTATGGAACAGACATCAGGCATATAGTGTTTTTGTATGGTTTTTAAATGCACATATGACATTAGGCACACAGTGGTATTCTGACTGATTTTTAAATGCACAGGTGACATCAGGCACACAGTGTTATTATTTTTTGTATATTAATTTGTGTGATTTTTAAAGGCATGGATGACATCATGCGTATAGCATTATGTTGGATGCACTGTCACCTTTGTGAGTGCATACAGTGGGTCATGTTTTTCAAGTTCTGTTACCCAGAACCTGTCTAAAGTTAAGACAGTTTTCATCATGAATACACAATCTACCATGTTTTTGTCTGATACTTTTATTCTCTGTTGTCCTTCTGTGTGCACACACTCACTTGGCCAGATGCCTTTTTCTGATACTGCACTGTCAGTCTGGAACACTCTCCCATTCATAGTTAGGTCACAAAACACATTGTCACCTTTCAGATCATCTCTCAAATCTCACCTCTTCAAGCTACTGGACTAACTGTATGTGTGTGTGTGCATATATGTGCATTCACAATCACATCTGCGGAATAGTGGGGTGGATTGTGTCGTTCCTGCTGCTATGATGTTGCAGACGAGGAGGCTGTGTCACTGTGTGTGCTGGAGCTGAGCGTATGTGGGCTGGAGGTGAGAGACTGCCACACCCCCCTGGTGCAGGCCTACACTGGCAGCCTTTCCTCACTGCAGCTGCTGCTGTACACACCAGGTCAGTGTCACATCACACTGCTTCTGACTGCTGCAACCACCGGGTCAGTCCCCCATTACACTACAGCAGCTGCTGTACACACCAGGTCAGTGTCACATCACACTGCTTCTGACTGCTGCAACCACCGGGTCAGTCCCCCATTACACTACAGCTGCTGCTGTACACACCAGGTCAGTGTCACATCACACTGCTTCTGACTGCTGCAACCACCGGGTCAGTCCCCCATTACACTACAGCTGCTGCTGTACACACCAGGTCAGTGTCACATCACACTGCTTCTGACTGCTGCAACCACCGGGTCAGTCCCCCATTACACTACAGCTGCTGCTGTACACACCAGGTCAGTGTCACATCACACTGCTTCTGACTGCTGCAACCACCGGGTCAGTCCCCCATTACACTACAGCTGCTGCTGTACACACCAGGTCAGTGTCACATCACACTGCTTCTGACTGCTGCAACCACCGGGTCAGTCCCCCATTACACTACAGCAGCTGCTGTACACACCAGGTCAGTGTCACATCACACTGCTTCTGACTGCTGCAACCACCGGGTCAGTCCCCCATTACACTACAGCTGCTGCTGTACACACCAGGTCAGTGTCACATCACACTGCTTCTGACTGCTGCAACCACCGGGTCAGTCCCCCATTACACTACAGCTGCTGCTGTACACACCAGGTCAGTGTCACATCACACTGCTTCTGACTGCTGCAACCACCGGGTCAGTCCCCCATTACACTACAGCTGCTGCTGTACACACCAGGTCAGTCTCACTCTGAAGCAGCTGTTATACACACTGGGTCAGTCCCACATTACACTGCTGCAGGTGCTGTACACACTGCGTCAGTGTCACACTGCACTGCAGGAGCTGCTTTACATACCAGGTTTATCTCACACTGCAGCAGCTGCTGTACACACCAGGTCAGTCTCAGACTGCAGCAGCTGCTGTACACACCAGGTCAGTCTCAGACTGCAGCAGCTGCTGTACACACCAGGTCAGTCCCACATTACACTGCAGCAGCTGTTGTACACACCAGGTCAGTCTCACACTGCAGCAGCTGCTGTACACACCAGGTCAGTCCCACATTACACTGCAGCAGCTGTTGTACACACCAGGTCAGTCTCAGACTGCAGCAGCTGCTGTACACACCAGGTCAGTCCCACATTACACTGCAGCAGCTGTTGTACACACCAGGTCAGTCTCAGACTGCAGCAGCTGCTGTACACACCAGGTCAGTCCCACATTACACTGCAGCAGCTGTTGTACACACCAGGTCAGTCTCAGACTGCAGCAGCTGCTGTACACACCAGGTCAGTCCCACATTACACTGCAGCAGCTGCTGTACACGCCAGGTCAGTCCCACATTACACTGCAGCAGCTGCTGTACACACCAGGTCAGTCCCACATTACACTGCCTCTCCTGACTGCTGCAACTGTAGGACACAATTACTATATTTTGTCATTTTATGGTAAATTATCTGGCAGGTGAAAAAATAATGCTGTAGAAAAAATAACAACAAAAATATAAAAAGAATCACCCCCAAACAGTGATTTAAAAAAAAAAAAATCTTGCTGGCAGTGGAACTCAGAAAGCTGTTTCTATTATAAGAACTATACAGTGTTAGCCTGTTTTACACCTCCTTTCCGGCATTGTAGCCAGTGTTGAGTTTTTCCCCTCACTTCCAGTGTTACAGACTGCGTTGAGTTTTACTCCACTCCCTGCTCCAACCTTCCAGTGTTATAGCCTGTGTTGAGTTTGACCCCCTCCCGCCCCAAACTTCCAGTGTTATAGCCTGTGTTGAGTTTGACCTCCTCCTTCCTGTGTTGATGACCTTCACTTCATGAGTGTGGGTAATTTGAAACTGCAGGTTTGTTTGTTGAGAGGCTGGTGCATGGTGTTGCAGGGAAGGACGGCAAGGATGCAGGGACCGTGCTGGTCCTGCATGGACCGGTGGATTGCAGCACAGCTGTGGACACCGCTACATTCCAGCAACAGCCAAGTGCCTGTCAGATGGCTGGAGCAGAATGTGTTACCTTCACTGTACAGAAGCCACATCATACTAGCATCACTGAAGGTAGAGAAAAGCTCTCACAGTGTCTGTAATCTCCGGGCTAACCCTCAGAGACCAACAGGCCCTTGACGAATGCACTCAGGAAACAAATAAATGGGTAACCAAATGAGAAAATAAAAACCACCAGAAGCACAGGAGACATGTAAAGGAACATAAAGATAAAGTTGTGGTCCTTCAGCTGTGAGAGTTACTGGCTTATTGCAAAGGAACACAAGTTGTGGTCCTTCAGCTGTGAGAGTTACTGGCTTATTGCAAAGGAACACAAGTTGTGGTCCTTCAGCTGTGAGAGTTACTGGCTTATTGCAAAGGAACACAAGTTGTGGTCCTTCAGCTGTGAGAGTTACTGGCTTATTGCAAAGGAACACAAGTTGTGGTCCTTCAGCTGTGAGAGTTACTGGCTTATTGCAAAGGAACACAAGTTGTGGTCCTTCAGCTGTGAGAGTTACTGGCTTATTGCAAAGGCACACAAGTTGTGGTCCTTCAGCTGTGAGAGTTACTTATTGTAAAGGGACAAAGTTGTGGTCCTTCAAGTTTCTTGCTTATTGTAAAGGGACATAAAGTTGTGGTCAAGTGTGATAGTTTCTTGCTTATTGTAAAGGGACATAAAGTTGTGGTCAAGTGTGATAGTTTCTTGCTTATTGTAAAGGGACGTAAAGCTGTGGTCAAGTGTGATAGTTTCTTGCTTATTGTAAAGGGACATAAAGTTGTGGTCAAGTGTGATAGTTTCTTGCTTATTGTAAAGGGACATAAAGTTGTGGTCAAGTGTGATAGTTTCTTGCTTATTGTAAAGGGACATAAAGCTGTGGTTAAGTGTGATAGTTTCTTGCTTATTGTAAAAGGACAGAAATTTGTGGTCCTTCAGGTGTGACAGTTACTGACTTAGTCTCCATTGTAAGCTGCTGTAGTTTCCGTTTGCCCAATTTCAGACGCATGGTGAAAGAGTACAAACATCCTTATTGGCAATTCTTCTTCTCTGTCAGTCTATTAGTCTCCCTTGTAAGCTGCTGTAGTTTCCGTTTGGCCAATTTCAGACGCATGGTGAAAGAGTTACAAACAGCCTTATTGGCAGTTATTAGGACTGGGCACATGAACAGCATGTCTTGGACTGCGAACATGAACAATATTACTGATAAATAGGTCATTGATTTTTCTTCTGTCCTTGACAAGTTTATTGGGTGTCATTTGATTGCTTTGTAGCAGAATATTATGATAAAATAAGAAGAAAATATCAACAATCTATTTAGCCATTTTAGGCATGTCTGAAGTGCCTCTGGGCTTTTGTGGTGACGGAATGTTTGGTTTGTCTGCAACATGTTTGATTTGTCTGTAATATGTTTGGTTTGTCTGGTCTGTCTGTAATATGTAATGTCTGTCTGTAGTATATTTCATTTGTCTGGTTTGTCTGTAATATGTTTGGTTTGTCTGTAGTATATTTGGTTTGTATGGTTTGTCTGCAACATGTCTGATTTGTATGGAATATGTATGGTTTGTCTGTAATATATTTGGTTCATCAGTAATATGTATGGTTTGTCTGTAATATGTTTGGTTTGTCTTTAAAATCTTTGGTTCGTCTGTAATATGTCAGTCTGTTCAGACATGACTGTCATTCATGTATATTCATTAGATCCCAGAAACAAAAATAGGAATAATATGTTTGAATGACTGTGCGTATGTGTTCATGTGTCTCTGTGTTTGTCTGCTTGTTAACGTGGATTTTGTCCAGACAGTATATTCTAAACTGCTCAACACTACTGTAGGCTGACTTTAAAGGGGTTCTACTGTAGACTGACTTTAAAGGGGTTCTACTGTAGGCTGACTTTAAAGGGGTTCTACTGTAGACTGACTTTAAAGGGGTTCTACTGTAGACTGACTTTAAAGGGGTTCTACTGTAGACTGACTTTAAAGGGGTTCTACTGTAGGCTGACTTTAAAGGGGTTCTATTGTAGGCTGACTTTAAAGGGGTTCTACTGTAGACTGACTTTAAAGGGGTTCTACTGTAGACTGACTTTAAAGGGGTTCGACTGTAGACTGACTTTAAAGGGGTTCTACTGTAGGCTGACTTTAAAGGGGTTCTACTGTAGGCTGACTTTAAAGGGGTTCTACTGTAGACTGACTTTAAAGGGGTTCTATTGTAGACTGACTTTAAAGGGGTTCGACTGTTGACTGACTTTAAAGGGGTTCTACTGTAGACTGACTTTAAAGGGGTTCTACTGTAGACTGACTTTAAAGGGGTTCTACTGTAGACTGACTTTAAAGGGGTTCTACTGTAGACTGACTTTAAAGGGGTTCTACTGTAGACTGACTTTAAAGGGGTTCGACTGTTGACTGACTTTAAAGGGGTTCTACTGTAGGCTGACTTTAAAGGGGTTCTACTGTAGGCTGACTTTAACTCTTTCATCCCTGTTTCGTATTTGGCATTACTTCCCCTTATTCCTATGTTCCTATATGCATAACAGTCCTTTCATTCCTGGGTTTTCATAAGGAAAAAATCTGTGAAAGAGGGTATGTGGGTTTGAGTCATCTGTGTCTGCAAGCTCTTAGTAAAACCATGGCAACCTATATATCGCTGTGTAGGTAAATGAAGTCAGAAGGCAATGGTCACACTTTCAGAGTCACTGTCACCAGGAGGGTGACACACAGGTGCAAATAAAGGTGACACATACCTTTTTTAAGACAAACAGACGAAACCAACATTTGCAGGCCCACAGAACATGCCAAGAGAAATGGAACATGCTCCCTACTTACAGTCTGATGTCCCAGATAACATCCACATAGAAACTGTCTCCAGAAATTCCATTTGTCACATTGTCTGTGTCCTTGAAATGGTGATGAAAAGGTGACAGTTTGCACAAGAGTAGGAAGCATGAGTTCACAGTATAATTGTTTCATTTTAGTGTAATCCATACGCCGTTTCTATCATATATATACACAATGTTTCCACCGTAACTCTGTACAAATATATTTACTATGTCTCTGTACACATCTGCATTGGACATCAGAGGTATGTCTCGTGTCACAGCAGTGTCCCCCACCTGTCCACTCAAAACGTGGCTGAGTAAAAAACAATGGCAGGTTTTCATCATCCAATTCATCACCACTCTCACTATCATCTTTAAATGCATTTGCAAGCTCTGCTCTCTCCTCTTCTGTCAGTTCAAACAGATCAAAATCATTTTTGCCCAGATTGTCATAAACATCATCATCAGAGAACCGGTCACTGTCATTGTACTCATCCGCCGCCATCTTTCCAACTGTACAGAATACCCTAACCCCATCCCTAGAAATGGACAAATTTTGTGCACTGGACACTTTCCCACAATCTGGCAGTGGCCAGGCACGGCTAATCAAAGCATTGTGCGGCTTATCAAAACATTCCTCAGGTCCCGTTACACTGGCCAGGGGGAACTGATGTGCTGACCATGTGACAGATAGGCGCGGATTTCAAAGGCAGAACCGCTGCAGCGGCCAGCTGGAAGGAAGGGAGTGTTTATGCCTGCCCCGCTCTAGAGGTTCTCAGGAATGAAGGGAAAGATTCTCTCAACCGCTGTAGCGGTTTTCAGGGATGAAAGAGTTAAATTAAAGGGGTTCTACTGTAGACTGACTTTAAAGGGGTTCTATTGTAGACTGACTTTAAAGGGGTTCGACTGTTGACCGACTTTAAAGGGGTTCTACTGTAGACTGACTTTAAAGGGGTTCTACTGTATTGTTGATTGTGTCAAGCTCTGCCCTCATTGTATTGTCTTCTGTTAGTGTTACAGTTCTGATGGTCTGTGTGAAGGTGTGGTTATCACTGCGATTGTAGTACACATGTTGATACACTTGTGTTGTCTGTCATCTGTTACAGCTCTGATGGGCTGTGTGGAGGTAGAGTTATAAGTGTGATTGTAGTACACCTTGATTCACTGTATTGTGTTGTCCTCTGTTACAGCTCTGATGGTCCATGTGGAGATGGGTTTATTAATGTGATTGTAGTACGCACATTGATACACTGTGTGGTGTTCTGTTACAGCTCCGGCAGTGCTAGTGGTCAGTGTGGAGGTGTGATTGTAGTACGCACATTGATACACTGTGTTGTGTTCTGTCACAGCTCCGGCAGTGCTGGTGGTCAGCGTGGAGGGTGTTGCAGGGTGCGTGGACCCAGCACTGCTGCAGTGGTTCAGCTACACCCCCCGCAAGCATGTCCGGACCCTGTCCACTGCTGACATCTGTGCTGCTGCCGTCGATGTGCCTCTGGCTCAGGCCACCTCCCCGCTGCAGACTGGGGGATCACACAGTGAGCAAAGCCACCCAGCAACACACACACCCATCCTCCTTCAGCCACCCAGCAACACACACACACACCCATCCTCCTTCAGCCACCCAGCAACAGACACACACCCATCCTCCTTCAGCCACCAAGCAACACACACACACCTGTCCTCCTTCAGCCACCCAGCAACAGACACACACCCATCCTCTTTCAGCCACCCAGCAACAGACACACACCCGTCCTCCTTCAGCCACCCAGCAACAGACACACACCAGTCCTCCTTCAGCCACCCAGCAACAGACACACGCCTGTCCTCCTTCAGCCACCCAGCAACAGACACACACCCATCCTCCTTCAGCCACCCAGCAACAGACACCCGTCCTCCTTCAGCCACCCAGCAACACACACACACCCATCCTCCTTCAGCCACCCACCAACAGACACCCGTCCTCCTTCAGCCACCCAGCAACAGACACACACCCATCCTCCTTCAGCCACCCAGCAACAGACACACACCCATCCTCCTTCAGCCACCCAGCAACAGACACACACCCATCCTCCTTCAGCCACCCAGCAACAGACACCTGTCCTCCTTCAGCCACCCAGCAACAGACACACACCCATCCTCCTTCAGCCACCCAGCAACAGACACACACCAGTCCTTCTTCAGCCACCCAGCAACAGACACACACCAGTCTTCCTTCAGCCACCCAGCAACAGACACACACCGGTCCTTCTTCAGCCACCCAGCAACAGACACACACCTGTCCTCCTTCAGCCACCCAGCAACAGACACCTGTCCTTCAGCCACCCAGCAACAGACACACACTGGTCCTTCTTCAGCCACCCAGCAACAGACACATACCCATCCTCCTTCAGCCACCCAGCAACAGACACACACCAGTCCTCCTTCAGCCACCCAGCAACAGACACCTGTCCTCCTTCAGCCACCCAGCAACAGACACACACCTGTCCTCCTTCAGCCACCCAGCAACAGACACCTGTCCTCCTTCAGCCACCCAGCAACAGACACACACCTGTCCTCCTTCAGCCAGTGCTCACAGTCACAGGTTCTGTGACAGTTTAACACTGATGAAGATTTTCATTCAATCCAAAATTTGGAATCGAAAGGCATTTGTTTTGATTTTCACTAGATAATTTTGGAATAGAACATCAAATTGGTGGACATATTTTCACAGTGGTTTTCAGTTACACCAAGAGGTTGGAAATGTGCTATACATTTGACAGGTACAGCTTGATGGATTTTGGATGCCATTTTTAAAGATGGCTGCCTGGTCTATGGACTTCCTACAGTTCAGAACCAAGGCTCTTCCTTGTTATCAGTTTGGTGCATGTGTTAGCAGAAATGAATAAGAAAGTGCTAAGGAAGTAAAACCCCATGTTGTGACAACTTTTTCCACTTCTGTATTCAGTAAATGATTCAGTTTAAAGGTGAATCAATCATCTTTACCTTTTTTAAAATTTTATATAGAATGATTTAGACATGTAAATGAGACATATTCTTAACATTCACTTAAACTGCATGCAAAAATGCTACCTGTTAACATATCCGTTTAGGTTTTGTGTTGTTTCATGGTTTGTTTTGATGTCTGCCTAACATTGTTCACACAGAGTTCTGCTGAGTGTGTAGAACACCATGACACTGTGTTCCCAACACAACTGGGGAGTTGTACTGACAGTGTGTCACCATGATGTGTTTCACTGTCAGTGGCTTTGTGTCCCCATGATGTGTCAGTGGCTGTGTGTCACCATGTTTTGTTTCAGTGTCAGCGGCTGTGTGTCACCATGATGTGTTTCACTGTCAGTGGCTATGTGTCACCATGATGTGTCAGCGGCTGTGTGTCACCATGTGTTTCAGTGTCAGTGGCTGTGTGTCACCATGATGTGTTTCAGTGTCAGTGGCTGTATGTCATCATGATGTGTTTCAGTGTCAGTGGCTGTGTGTCACCATGATGTGTTTCAGTGTCAGTGGCTATATGTCATCATGATGTGTTTCAGTGTCAGTGGCTGTGTGTCACCATTATGTGTTTAAGTGTCAGTAGCTGTGTATCCCATGATGTGTCAGTGGCTGTCTGTCACCATGATGTGTTTCAGTGTCAGCGGCTATGTGTCACCATGATGTTTTTCACTGTCAGTAGCTGTGTCACCATGATGTGTTTCACTGTCAATGGCTGTGTGTCACCATGATGTGTTTCAGTGTCAGTGGCTATGTGTCACCATGATGTGTTTCAGTGTCAGCGGCTGTGTGTTACCATGATGTGTTTCAATGTCAGTGGCTGTTTATCCCATGATGTGTCAGTGGCTATGTGTCACCATGATGTGTTTCAGTGTCAATGGCTGTGTGTCACCATGATTTTTTTTCAGTGTCAGTGGCTGTGTGTCACCATGATGCATTTCAGTGTCAGTGGCTGTGTGTCACCATGATGTGTTTCAGTGTCAGTGGATGTGTCACCATGATGTGTTTCAGTGTCAGTAGCTGCGTCATCATGATGTGTTTCAGTGTCAGTATCTATGTCACCATGATGTGTTTCAGTGTCAGTGAGATCTGGCAGCTCCCCACAGACAACTTCTCGCCTGTTTTCTCACTCCCACACTCCCTCACAACCCCGTTCTCACATGGAAGGTTCTGGTAGAGATGGCGACAGCCCACATGACAACCAGCTGAGCTCCATGGACAGTATCACCAAGCTGCTCATTTCTACCTTCCCCTTGCTGCGAATGATGCATGTACAGGTTGGTGGTCTTTGCTGGAGTTGGGATGCCTATAGTAAAGATTGGTATGTTTATGGTGGAGAGTGGGATGTTTACTGTGGTGATAGAGATTATTGTGGAGATTGGTATGTTTATGGTGGAGATTGGGATGCTTACTGTGGTGATAGAGATTATGGTGGAGATTGGGATGTTTATGGTGGAGATTGGGATGTTTACTGTGGTGATAGAGATTATGGTGGAGATTGGGATGTTTATGGTGGAGATTGGGATTATTTAGTGGCACTATTCCTGGACAGGCCATGGAATCTACAGAGTCACACCATGTTGGATTACCTTCACCCTCTTTTAGTGTCACATGTTCATTGTGCTTAGGTTGTGTAGATATGTTGTTGATCTTATTGCATCTGTATTGTGTGCATTGGGTTCACTTTAGGTGTAAGTGCCTTAAAAACACTCTTACATTACAGTTTACTTGTGTTGGGGACATCAGCTGCAAATGATTGCTTGTTTTATTGTCACTTGTGTAGGAAATATCAAGTGCAAATGGTGGTGTGTTTTATTATCACTTTTATTCCACTTAACACCTCTCCTGGAAAAACTGCACTGGCTTCCCATTTCAGAATGTATTAAGTATAAGGTCACTTGTGTGTGTTTCAATGCTATAATTTTAGTATAAATGGTTCTGGTCCTGCTTACTTCTCTGAACTGCTACATGTCTACACTCTGTCTCATACACTATGCTCTTCTTCTGACACCCGCTTACTGAAAATCCAACAATACAAACGCAAGACTCATGGCTTTTGCACCTCTTGCTTTGGACCCCACATTTGGAATTCACTCCCCCAAGACCATAGACACTGCTCAACCCTGTCATCTTTTAAAGCCAAACTGAAAACCTTCCTCTTCTCACAGTATTTTCACCCCAGCTAATATCAGTGCCCAGTTTCTGCTACAGTCATAGTCACTGTGTGTGTGTGTCTGTGTGCGCACATGTGCATGTATGATGTATGATACTGATCAGTGTCATGCATGTTCACATTCATTGCAGTCTATGTGTGTGTGTTTCCATATAGCACTTCAGGTTTTTGATAGGACTGTGCTCTACATGTATATAGAATATCATATTTAGGTTAATATGTATTATATGAGTGCTCAGGGCATTGATGAGCATGCAATAAATGTACATTATTATTATTATTACTGGTGTTGGGAACATCAACTGCAAATGGTACGATGTAACATTTATAAGACAGTTTACCAAGCTGACTTTGTTCAGTGTGACAGTTGCTTTCACAAAGGAAAGTGTGGCCAGAGACGTTGGCATGGAAGGATTCCAGATTGCCAAAGCAGCCAGAGAAGCTTCTTCGAATAGCATCAGTGCCTCAGAGAGTAAAACCAATGTTGGCTCTGGCTGCTAGTTTCAAAAAGGCTATGAGCTGAGCGAAACTTGAGTTGTTTGCAGAATTTATTTGTGTCATGCTAACATACTGACACAAAGCATGCACATTCTGACAGTTTACAGATGTAGTACTTTGTTCAGCCGTGTGGCCTGCAATACATGTCAGAAAGTGTGAAATGTAGCTGACTGCCACTGTAGTGCCAGCATGCCCAAAACAGGTCAGAAAGTGTGAACTGTAGTTGACTGCCACAGCATGCCCAAAACAGGTCAGAAAGTGTGAACTGTAGTTGACTGCCACAGCATGCCCAAAACAGGTCAGAAAGTGTGAACTGTAGTTGACTGCCACAGCATGCCCAAAACAGGTCAGAAAGTGTGAACTGTAGTTGACTGCCACAGCATGCCCAAAACAGGTCAGAAAGTGTGAACTGTAGTTGACTTCCACAGCATGCCCAAAACAGGTCAGAAAGTGTGAACTGTAGTTGACTGCCACAGCATGCCCAAAACAGGTCAGAAAGTGTGAAGTGTAATTGACTGCCACAGCATGCCCAAAACAGGTCAGAAAGTGTGAAGTGTAGTTGACTGCCACAGCATGCCCAAAACAGGTCAGAAAGTGTGAAGTGTAATTGACTGCCACAGCATGCCCAAAACAGGTCAGAAAGTGTGAAGTGTAGTTGACTGCCACAGCATGCCCAAAACAGGTCAGAAAGTGTGAAGTGTAGTTGACTGCCACAGCATGGGTCAAAACACAGCAAAAGTTGAAAAGATTGCTTTAGTAATTGGACAGTACAAAAAGAAATGTGATATTTTTAACCATTAATTTTGTCTGTTTTGATATAGCTTATAATGCAGGTCAGTCTTAGGAAATAAAATTTTGGTTTGGAACAAGAAAAACATCTGCAAGCACGGCATTATCAAGAGACTATTTCATAATGTTGTAACTTTTGATAGAAGAACTTTCTTCTCAGATTTGTTGTCTTTTATTGTTTTAAGCCATGGCTCATGCACAAGTTGACTTTAAAACATTTAAAAAGAAATTTGTAAATCCTGTGACCTTGGCTGTTGTGTGATTGCACCTTTCAGCCTGATAATATGTTAGTAGTTTGAGAATTTAATCAGCATGTTTGGTAGATTATGGCTGGTGTGTGTTTAAAGGGAGATAGTGAACACATGCTTTGAGGTTTTGCACCTGATTGTGAGTGGTCTGAGTGTACTACTCTCCTTGTGTTTAGGTGGACATGAAGTCCAGCTGTGTGTTTGTACCCACGACGTCTGTGGGTGTGCGAGAAGCCAGCAGTGACATTGCAAGCAATGTGTGGACAGCCTGGCAGAGTGGGGCTGTGGGGGAAGCGCTTGTGCTGTGTCTCCCCGCCGTCAGCATTCACAGTGTGGCCAACACCCCTATGGACGTCCTCCAGGACATCCCCATCACAATGCCGCATGGAGCTCTCCTCAGTCAGTGCTCTTCCTGTGCTTCACTGGAGTGCATGTCAGTGTGTGTGTGTGTGTGTGTGTGTATGTGTGTGTGTGTTAGTGTGAGTGTGAGTGAATGTGTGTGTGTGTCACCGTGTGTGTGAGTGAGTGAATGAGTGCATGTATGTGAGTGTGTGTGTGTGTTTTAGTGAGTGTGTCGTTATGGACTAGGTATCAGTGTTAAAGGAACTTTGTCAAAAATACATAACTGTGTATTGTGTTGTGAGAATTTGTCTTTATACAGGATATTTGAAATAATAGGCACATCGCACATCAGTAATCAATGATAATCCGGCAGTGTTGTGATTCTTACAGGTGAGAAGTTGCCATGGACTGTGGAGCTGAGTGAGTGGAGTGCCTTCACTCTGCACCCTGGATCTGTCAGTCGGCCTCTGATGCGTGGCTTGGGTGTCACTTCCACTGTAGGAGCCACCGTGCTCTACAACCCCCCAACCTCTGACCTCATCCACTCCCTTGCCCTCTGTCTGCATCTGGATCTGCGTCCACCTCTCATCAGCCTGTCCCACAGTCAGGTACAGCTCTGTCCCACAGGTACAGCTCTGTCCCACAGTCAGGTACAGCTGTTATCAGCCTGTCCCACAGTCAGGTACAGCTCTGTCCCACAGTCGGGTACAGCTGTCATCAGCCTGTCCCACAGGTACAGCTCTGTCCCACAGTCAGGTACAGCTCTCATCAGCCTGTCCCACAGTCAGGTACAGCTCTGTCCCACAGTCAGGTACAGTTCTAATCAGCCTGTTCCACAGTCAAGTACAGTTCTGTCCCACAGTCAGGTACAGCTCTGTCCTGCAGTCAGGTACAGCTGTCATCAGCCTGTCCCACAGTCAGGTACAGCTCTGTCCCACAGTGAGGTACAGCTCTCATCAGCCTGTCCCACATTGAGGTACAGTTCTCATCAGCCTGTCCCACAGTGAGGTATAGCTCTCATCAGCCTGTCCCACATTGAGGTACAGCTCTCATCAGCCTGTCCCACATTGAGGTATAGCTCTCATCAGCCTGTCCCACAGTGAGGTACAGCTCTCATCAGCCTGTCCCACAGTGAGGTACCACTCTCATCAGCCTGTCCCACTTTGAGGTACAGCTCTCATCAGCCTGTCCCACAGTGAGGTACAGCTCTCATCAGCCTGTCCCACACTGAGGTACAGCTCTCATCAGCCTGTCCCACAGTCAGGTACAGCTCCCTTGTTACCCAGGCACCACACACTTGAGGCTCTGTGTGTTTCAACAGCTGTGAGGCTCTGTGTGTTTCAATAGCTGTGAGGCTCTGTGTGTTTCAACAGCGTTGAGGCTCTGTTTCAACAGCTGTGAGGCTCTGTGTTTCAACAGCTGCAAGGCTCTGTGTGTTTCAGCAGCTGTGAGGCTCTGTGTGTTTCAACAGCTGTGAGGCTCTGTGTGTTTCAACAGCTGTGAGGCTCTGCGTGTTTCAACAGCTTTGAGATGCTGTGTTTCAACAGCTTTGAGGCTCTGTTTCAACAGCTGTGAGGCTGTGTGTGTTTCAACAGCTGTGAGGCTGTGTGTTTCAACAGCTGAGGCTCTGTGTGTTTCAACAGCTGTGAGGCTCTGCATGTTTCAACAGCTGTGAGGCTGTGTGTTTCAACAGCTGTGAGGCTCTGTGTGTTTCAACAGCTGTGAGGCTCTGCGTGTTTCAACAGCTGTGAGGCTGTGTGTGTTTCAACAGCTTTGAGGCACTGTGTTTCAACAGCATTGGGGCTCTGTTTCAACAGCTGTGAGGCTGTGTGTGTTTCAACAGCTGTGAGGCTGTGTGTGTTTCAACAGCTGTGAGGCTGTGTGTGTTTCAACAGCTGTGAGGCTGTGTGTTTCAACAGCTGTGAGGCTGTGTGTGTTTCAACAGCTGTGAGGCTGTGTGTTTCAACAGCTGAGGCTCTGTGCATTTCAACAGCTTTCATATCAATCTCCAGGTCATTGGATCTTTTCATGATGGTAACCACTGTTCAGCTTTACCTGTTCCTACCTCAGTCTGTCACCATGTTTGAAGATAAATGAAATGTACCCCTGTTTACTTTTACATCTGTTCACTTTTAAGTGTAAGTGTGTGTGATGTATTATGATCATTGACTCATAAAAAGGATACCAGTCTGTGCACATAATCAGTGTTGAGCCCTGTCTTGATTGGCTGACAGTCTGTACTGAGTTGCCTTGCTGACTAACAGTCTGTACTCAGTCTCCTTGCTGACTAATAGTATGTACTCAATCACCTTGCTGACTAACAGTCTGTACTCAATCTCCTTGCTGACTAACAGTCTGTACTCAATCTCCTTGCTGACTGACAGTCTGTGCTTGATATTTTTTCTGGCTGACAGTCTGTATTTTATCTCCTTACTGGCTGACAGTCACTCTGTACTCAGTCTCCTTGCTGGCTGACAGTCTGTATTTGATCTCCTTGCTGGCTGACAGTCAATCTGTACTCAATCTCCTTGCTGGCCGACAGTCAATCTGTACTCAATCTCCTTGCTGGCTGACAGTCAGTCTGTACTCAATCTCCTTGCTGGCTGACAGTCTGTATTATTTTGATCTCCTTGCTGGCTGACAGCCAATCTGTACTCAATCTCCTTGCTGGCTGATAGTTTGTACTTGAACTCCTTGCTGGCTGACTGTCTGTACTCAATCTCCTTGCTGACTAATGGTCTGTACTTGATCTCCTTGCTGGCTGACAGTCTGTACTCAGTCTCCTTGCTGGCTGACAGTCTGTGCTTGATCTTGCTGGCTGACAGTCTGTATTTGATCTCCTTGCTGGCTGACAGTCTGTACTTGATCTTTTTGCTGGCTGACAGTTTGTACTCGTTCTCCTTGCAAACAGTTCGTGTGCTAAAAACAGAGTGCTGATTTTCATGTGCAGTTCATGTTTAGAAAAGGCCAACTATCTTCCTGATTGGCCAACTGCACCACATTGTTTTCAATGCACATTACCCTTGACATCAGCCAACAATTTCTTCAGTTTGGAATCAAAGGACTGGTCTTATTTTGTTTGGGAATTAGCCACTTGTGCGCAAATGACATTTTGTGATTTAGCTTTAAAGAGATTGTGGGCACATTTGTGAATTTGGTGAAAAGATTAATGTTGGCTGTTTCTCAGAGACTGTTTAAGTGAGGGATCGGTCAATAAGCTTGACAATAACCTGCACAGGATCTATGATTTTGTGCTAGTTTTATAACCTTGATAAAAGTTCAAGGTCACAAGAGTGTTTGAGTTTTGAGAGCCTGTTTGAACGCTGCATTGTTTGTTGCAGGTAGGGCTGATGAAGACATTCATGGAGCTGGTTGGTGAAGTGAGTTACAGTGGCTGGGAGCTGGTGGATCAGTGTCTCAGTCAGCTGCTCCCTTCCCACAGCACTCCAGCTTCCACTGGCTGCGGCAGCAGTGCTGCACAGCAGATGGAACAGAGTGGCAGTTGTGTGCAGCAAGAAACGTCGTTGACAGGTGGCACTCCGGAGGTGGGAGAGGCAGTGACGACAGACATGTCGGATGAAGGGCCGCAGCATGCCAGTCCGCTGCATTCCATCATGTGCCCAGAGCTGGCCAGTGACAAGGCGGTAAAGCTGTCCGCCTGGCTTCAGTGCGTTCTGCCACGCTTCACCTTGAGTCTGTGTACAGAGGAAAATTCAGGTAAGGACAGGTGTCCTTCTTCTGTCTACTCTAGTTAGAGAAAAGACACAGCCATGAAAAAACACACCCACTTTCAGCTTCTTGTGGCTGTACTATGAGATAAAAACGATTCATTTGCACGCATGGGAATTGTGTACCCATAGCCACATATATGCCACCCAGTTAGTCTGTATACCACCCAGTTAAACTCACCGTGTACCCATAGATATATGTATAATAATAATAATAATAATGTGCATTTATCATGCACTCATCAACACCCTGAGCGCTCACATGATACATATTAACCTAAATATGATATTCTATATGCATGTAGAGCACAGTCCTGCCAAAACAATTTACATAAAGTATTATACGGAAAAACAAATGCAAACACGCACGCGCACACACACACACACACACACACACACACACTGACCTGTGTATCTCACATGTAGTCTGTACCCCACCCAGTTAAGCTGGATACCACCCAGTTAAGCTCACTGTGTACCCATGGGTATGTGTACCTCCCAGTTAGTCTGTATACCACCCAGTTAAGCTCACTGTGTACCCATGGGTATGTGTACCTCCCAGTTAGTCTGTATACCACCCAGTTAAGCTCACTGTGTACCCATGGGTATGTGTACCTCCCAGTTAGTCTGTATACCACCCAGTTAAGCTCACTGTGTACCCATGGGTATGTGTACCTCCCAGTTAGTCTGTATACCACCCAGTTAAGCTCACTGTGTACCCATGGGTATGTGTACCTCCCAGTTAGTCTGTATACCACCCAGTTAAGCTCACTGTGTACCCATGGGTATGTGTACCTCCCAGTTAGTCTGTATACCACCCAGTTAAGCTCACTGTGTACCCATGGGTATGTGTACCTCCCAGTTAGTCTGTATACCACCCAGTTAAGCTCACTGTGTACCCATGGGTATGTGTACCTCCCAGTCTGTATACCACCCATAAGCTGCAACCACAAGCACATCAAACCCCTCCTTCAGAAGCTTCACTGGCTACCAATAGTCTCAAGAATCCAGCATAAAGTCACAGCTCTGTGCTACAATTCTTTCACTGAAAGTTACCCAATCTAACTTTCTGGACTCCTGACTGTCTACCATCCAGCCAGACAACTTCGCTCCATTTCTGACACCAGAACCTTCCTCATACCTTTCACAAAAACAAAGACCTTTGGACAACGAGCTTTCACTTTCACGGGCCCAACACAGTGCAACTCGTTACCATATGATGTTCGTGACTCAGCATCAACAACTTCTTTCAAGCAAGCCTTAAAAACTCATCTCCTATAATCTGAATATAATTAATACCCCCCAACACCTGTATGTGTGCGCGCGCAGGTGTGTGTGTGTGTGTGTGCAATATCCCCCTGTACATTTTTGTATTTGCAGTCTATCTACTTGTATCATAGATGCGTGCTCAGATCAGAGTTTGGTCATGTTTGGTTACTGACAACTTTGGTTTATTTACTGAAAATTGCGGTATGTAAATTCTTGCGTGGTTGGCGGTCGTATGGCCTGAAACTTTTTTATTTTGTCCATTGTATGTGTGTTATACATTTTTCTGCAGCTGTTTGTAGGGCGCATTGTGCCCTAGATCTTGCTAGGGGTCATGTGCCATAGAAATGTCCATTATTATTATTAGTCTGTATACCACCTTCGTTAGCCTGTTTACACCCAGCCTGCATACTGCCCAGTTAAGCTCACAATGCATCCATGGGCAGATGTACCACCCTGTTAGCCTGTATACCACCCTGTTAGCCTGTATACCACCCTGTTAGCCTGCATACCTCCCAGTTAGCATGTATACCACCCAGTTAACCTGTATACCACCCAGTGAGGCTCCCAAAGCTGTGTCCAGTATACCTCAAGACTTGCAGGCATGGGGACTGTATGCCTGTGGGCTAATATGTCCAGTATGCTCTAAGGCTTAGACGTCAAATTTAAAAATCAGAAATTGTTCATCTGTTAGTTTTAGTGTGCACACAGGTCAGGTTTTTTATTTTTTATGTCAGTACATTGCTGAACAGAGTGGTAGCCTTGATAAAGGTGTACAGGATTGAAATTACAGGCTGGCTAGTGCTGTGGAAGCCAGCATCCTTGATAAACCTATCCAGGATTGAAATTACTGGCCCCCTTGATAAACCTATCCAGGATTAAAATGAACTGATCCCAGATTGCAATGGACCTATCCAGGATTGAAATGAACCTATCCAGGACTGAAATGATGAGCTGGCTTGTGCTTGTGCCTTTCTGTGGACCGACCTGCCTGTGACAGTCAGATCTTGTCACTCGCTCAGCATCTTCAACTTCAAGCAAAATCTTTGTGTACATCTTGAGGCAGTTACATAGGATGGATTGTGACAGACAATTGCTAAGGGAAGAGAGAGAGGGACATGGAGCAGTTTTCAAGTGATTGGCATTGCCATTGCAGTGATTGGTCATTGGAGACCTAGTTTCCACACCCATTCAGTTCCACCCAGTCCTGACTGTCTGACTGCTTTTGCGTGTGTGTGTGTGTGTGTGTGTGTGTGTGTGTGTGTGTGTGTGTGTGTGTGTGTGTGTGTGTTTAAGCCTACTGTTAGCAATAGTAACTTATATGAAGCTATCAGATGTTCTGCTGTCCTATCTGCTTGTTGCAGTCTTATAAATCTGTGTATAACTGAGTGGTGTATGCACTGTATGCATGTGTGCAGCTGGCGCTGTGAGCACGCAGGTTTTGTGTGGAAGTTTTTATGCTTCATGCATAAATTTTCACTCATTCATTCATGCTTCATATATATGTATACACATGATGCCTTGTATTGTTTTTATTTTATTATTCATCAGTAGCTTAGCAAGAACTATTTGTTAGACAAATTTTGACTGAATCTAAACTGCAATCTTTGTAAAAAAGAAAAAAGAAGAAAAAGGTCTGAAACAAGAATGACTGCTGGTGTTGTAAAACAAGACCTAAATGAAGGTTCAAAATACTGCATGTGCTTACTTGTGCCTACAGATCAGTGTCATACATGTTGGAATGCCTTGTGGTGTGTGTGTTTCCATATTATACTTTATGTCAGTTATTTTGGTAGGACTGTGATAGAATATCATATTTAGGTTAAAATGTATGATGTGAGTGCTCAGGGCATTGATGAGCGCATGATAAATGTACATTATTATTAGTAAAAGAATGCTATTTCTGAGTGTTTAGCTCCCCTTCGCATTTTTCATAGTTTTTCATCGTTTAACAGTTGTTTAAGTGTCATTTTGTAGCTTGATAAAGGGGCTTACCATGAAAATTTGCATGTTGTGTTTTGTCCTAATAAATGGTGTTCTTTTGAACCTTGTATGTGTTTGGATCTTGTAAAATAAAGTTTTTGACTTTGAGTTCAAGTGCTGTGGCAGCCAGCACCCTCAATAAACCTACCCAGAATTGGAATGACAGGCTGGCTTGCAGTCTGGCAGCAGCCAGCACCCTCCGTAAACCTACCCAGAATTGGAATGACAGGCTGGCTTGCAGTCTGGCAGCACCCAGCACCCTCCGTAAACCTACCCAGAATTGGAATGACAGGCTGGCTTGCAGTCTGGCAGCTGACAGCACCCTCAGTAAACCTACCCAGAACCCCATGTTGCCATAGATCATCAGCGGCTGGGGTGAGCTTGTTTGGTGCTCAGTCAGGTGCCACAACAGCCTCAGGGGACTTTTAGAGTTCTGCACCATGGCATTGGTAGCATGTGCTGGTGTGTGCATTCTGGGGATGCCCGGTGCTGGGGTTTGTTTTTGGCGGCATGCAGATTCAGCGTGTCCTGATTCAGCTGCCACTGAGGTCCCCATGGAGCTGACGTGTTTAATGACGCAAGTGGAGCATGCAGGTCCAACTGCTTGCACGTTGTACTCACCCAGCCCCTTTTGACTGCCCATGCAGCTGGGGTGTTAGCAGTAATGATGTAATGTGCACAGTGCCTGTGTGGACCCACCATTTTGATGAAGACATCACATGGTTCATGACTGTCTGCATTATGATAGACACCACCATTTTGATGAAGACATCACATGGTTCATGACTGTCTGCATTATGATAGACACCACCATTTTGATGAAGACATCACATGGTTCATGACTGTCTGCATTATGATAAAGACATCACATGGTTCATGACTGTCTGCATTATGATAGACACCACCATTTTGATGAAGACATCACATGGTTCATGACTGTCTGCATTATGATAGACATCACATGGTTCATGACTGTCTGCATTATGATAAAGACATCACATGGTTCATGACTGTCTGCATTATGATAGACATCACGTGGTTCATGACTGTCTGCATTATGATAGACATCACATGGTTCATGACTGTCTGCATTATGATAAAGACATCACATGGTTCATGACTGTCTGCATTATGATAGACATCACATGGTTCATGACTGTCTGCATTATGATAAATGATAAAGACATCACATGGTTCATGACTGCATTATGATAAAGACATCACATGGTTCATGACTGACTGCATTATGGTAAAGACTTCACATGGTTCATGACTGTCTGAATTATGATAAATGATAAAGACATCACATGGTTCATGACTGCATTATGATAAAGACATCTCATGGTTCATGACTGACTGCATTATGATAGACATCACATGGTTCATGACTGTCTGCATTATGATAAATGATAAAGACATCACATGGTTCATGACTTCATTATGATAAAGACATCTCATGGTTCATGACTGACTGCATTATGGTAAAGACTTCACATGGTTCATGACTGTCTGCATTATGATAAATGATAAAGACATCACATGGTTCATGACTGCATTATGATAAAGACATCTCATGGTTCATGACTGACTGCATTATGATAAATGATAAAGACATCACATGGTTCATGACTGCATTATGATAAAGACATCTCATGGTTCATGACTGTCTGCATTATGATAAATGATAAAGACATCACATGGTTCATGACTGCATTATGATAAAGACATCTCATGGTTCATGACTGATTGCATTATGGTAAAGACTTCACATGGTTCATGACTGTCTGCATTATGATAAAGACTTCACATGGTTCATGACTGTCTGCATTATGATAAAGACATAAGGGTGGTTAATGACTGTCTGCATTATGATAAAGACATCACATGGTCTGCATTTTGATAAAGTCTGTTACCTGTCCACAGGTGAGGTGTCCATTGTGGTGGAGGACATAGCTGTGTCATGTGATGTGCAGCAAGTGTACTGCAAAGTGAAAACAACTGTGGGCAATGTCAGCATCCACAACTTCATCCACAGGTAACACTGAACTCACTTTGTCTTGTACAACATAAAATTGTTCTTCTTTCATTGGGAGTATTCCTAGTCTTTGTGACTATTCTGCTGTTGTTTAGTGTTAGGAAGTAGGGTGTGTTTGCATGCCACCAGGCATCAGTGTTTCTCACACGCAGACAGACGTGGGATTTTAATGTACACAATGACCTTAGTGTCTACCTGCTGTGCACACTTTTATGCAGAATTGTCAATATTGTCCTCAGTCTCGTTGTCAAGCTGTTGCCTCATACTAGCTCTTGACTCGTTTTCAGTCCCAGTGGTGACCGGGTAAAGGATAGCAGTTGTCCAGTGCTGGTGTCCACATCCCGGGAACTGCCCCAACACCTGAACGTGCACAGCAACAAAGTCTGGACCAGCGACAGGCAGCCCTTCCCAGTGCACTTCCCGCCACAGGAAAACTTCACCGAAGACAAACTGCATGGGTTCTTTTCCCTCACCTTTACACGTGCCCTGTGTAAGAGTGTGCAGAGAAAGATGAAGAGACTTAATGTGGAACTGACTGCTTTCTCAGAGAAAGAGGAGATCCTACCTAGCCAAGGTCTTTTCTTCCACCAGTTTGTGCGTGAAGTGTGTTTGAAGATGGAGCCTGTGGATGTGGTCGTGCACTTGCCCACTGTAGACCGTCTGCTGAGCCTGTGGAGTGCGGAGGGCAGGCGCTCACACCTGCCTGACTTCCCACCTGTGCGCCCTGCTGCAGCACCAGAGGGGTGGAGCAAAACCTCTTCATTCACGGCACCTACCTTGCACGCCGTACCCTTGGTGCACGTGGATGTTGGGGCTGTGCGAGTCTTTCTTCCGGTGGAGCGCTCATCGGGGAACAGCACTGCGGGAAAGCCGGACGAGGCTGCCGGCTCCACTCTGCCGCATGACTTCCTGCTGCTGCAGTGGTCCCAGCTGCAGGTACAGCCCCATGCTGACAACCCGTTGCCACGGTACCCCATTGACCGGGAGGTGTTCCATCAGGCGATGCAGGGGGGCATGCTGCAGCAAACGGGGTCTTGCGTGGAGGACAAGCAGTTCCAGCTGCAAGTCCACGGCCTGACTCTGGCCTCAGGTATCTGGAGTCTTTCCCATTTTCACTCCATCAGCTTTCACAGCAGGTCTGCCACAGGCTTTGACAGCTGTGCACAGCCATTGAGCCCACAAGCCATTGAGCCCACAAGCCATTGCAGTGCATAAGACGCAAAGCGTTTCCCACCATTAATGTTTTTAACTCTTTCATCCCTGTTTCGTATTTGGCATTACTTCCCCTATGTACATAACCCCTGTGTACATAACAGTCCTTTCATTCCTGGGTTTTCATAAGGAAAAAATGTATGAAAGAGGGTATGTGGGTTTGAGTCATCTGTGTCTGCAAGCTCTTAGTAAAACCATGGCAACCTATATATCGCTGTGTAGGTAAATGAAGTCAGAAGGCAAGGGTCACACTTTCAGAGTCACTGTCACCCGGAGGGTGACACACAGGTGCAAATAAAGGTGACACATACCTTTTTTTAAGACAAACAGACGAAACCAACGTTTTGCAGGCCCACAGAACATGCCAAGAGAAATGGAACATGCTCCCTACTTACAGTCTGATGTCCCAGATAACATCCACATAGAAACTGTCTCCAGAAATTCCATTTGTCACATTGTCTGTGTCCTTGAAAAGGTGATGGTTTGCACAAGAGTAGGAAGTATGAGTTCACAATATGATTGTTTCATTTTAGTGTAATCCATGTGCCATCTCTATCATATATATGCACAATGTTTGCACCGTAACTCTGTACAACTATGTTTACTATTTCTATGTACACATCTGCACTGGACATCAAAGGTATGTCTCATGTCACAGCAGTGTCCCCACCTGTCCACTCAAAATGTGGCTGAGCCGGTAAAAAACAATGGCAGGTTTTCATCATCCAGTTCATCACCACTCTCACTATCATCTTTAAATGCATTTGCAAGCTCTGCTCTCTCCTCTTCTGTCAGTTCAAACAGATCAAAATCATTTTCGCCCAGACTGTCATAAACATCATCGTCAGAGAACTGATAACTGTTGTTGTACTCATCCGCCGCCATCTTTCCAACTGTACTGAATAACCTAACCCCATCCCTAGAAATGGACAAATTTTGTGCACTGGACACTTTCCCACACTCTGGCAGTGGCCAGGCACGGCTAATCAAAGCATTGTGCGGCTTATCAAAACATTCCTCAGGTCCCGTTACACTGGCCAGGGGGAACTGATGTGCTGACCATGTGACAGATAGGCGTGGATTTCAAAGGCAGAACCGCTGCAGCAGCCGGCTGGAAGGGAGTGTTTATGCCTGCCCCTCTGTAGCGGTTCTCAGGAATGAAGGGAAAGATTCTCTCAACCGCTGTAGCGGTTTTCAGGGATGAAAGAGTTAAACTCTGATGACGTACTGGCTGCATGCAGCAGATGAGGTGCAGCTATGCAAGAGGTAAACATCACCGACAAAATGTTGAAAGAGGAAGAGGAGAGAGGTAAACATCACTGACAAAATGCTGAAAGAGGAAGAAGAGGTAAACATCACCGGCAAAACACTGAAAGAGGAAGAAGAGAGGTAAACATCACCGGCAAAACACTGAAAGAGGAAGAAGAGAGGTAAACATCACCGACAAAATGCTGAAAGAGGAAGAGGAGAGAGGTAAACATCACCAGCAAAACATTGAAAGAGGAAGAAGAGAGGTAAACATCACCGGCAAAACACTGAAAGAGGAAGAAGAGAGGTAAACATCACCGACAAAATGCTGAAAGAGGAAGAGGAGAGAGGTAAACATCACCGGCAAAATGTTGAAAGAGGAAGAAGAGAGGTAAACATCACCGGCAAAATGTTGAAAGAGGAAGAAGAGAGGTAAACATCACTGACAAAATGCTGAAAGAGGAAGAGGAGAGAGGTAAACATCACCGGCAAAACACTGAAAGAGGAAGAAGAGAGGTAAACATCACCGACAAAATGCTGAAAGAGGAAGAGGAGAGAGGTAAACATCACCGGCAAAATGTTGAAAGAGGAAGAAGAGAGGTAAACATCACTGACAAAATGCTGAAAGAGGAAGAGGAGAGAGGTAAACATCACCGGCAAAACACTGAAAGAGGAAGAAGAGAGGTAAACATCACCGACAAAATGCTGAAAGAGGAAGAGGAGAGAGGTAAACATCACCGGCAAAATGTTGAAAGAGGAAGAAGAGAGGTAAACATCACCGGCAAAATGTTGAAAGAGGAAGAAGAGAGCGGTAAACATCACCGGCAAAATGTTGAAAGAGGAAGAAGAGAGAGGTAAACATCACCGGCAAAACACTGAAAGCGGAAGGAGAGAGAGGTATGCATTAACAAAACACTGAAAGAGGAAGAAGAGAGAAGAAGAAACAAACACTGAAAGTCAGAATTCAGGCGCAGACATGGGAAGAAACTACACGAACACTTTGACAATAAACAAGAATGGCATCAAAACACATCAGTATGTACTGCCATTTTCCTGTTCTGATGAGTAAGGTAACCCTCCAAAGCAATCTGACTCCTCCATATCAAAGTGGAACAGTGCTGAGATGGCTTTATCACTCAGGGGAGCAAGTGCTTGTGAAGTCTAAGCAGACATATCACAATTCATCCATTTGTTTTTTTAAGACTAGATTACTGCAACTTGGACAGTCCGGTTTAACCTAACTAATTTTTTTAAAGATATGACTAACCCTCAAACCTACAAACAGTCTTATTTGCAACTTATAACAGAATGTCCTTCATCAGAATGTTTTTTTCACTGATGGTTCAAAAAAAGAGGAAGGAGTCGCTGTGGCAGCTGTCACCACTAAAGATATTCGCAGACCATTACTTGTCGGCTTCCAGATGACAGCTCTATATTTACTGCTGAACTACAAGCAATTCTTTTGGCCCTTAGACATGTTTACTGTTCTAAGGAAAAGTAATGTTTTGATAGTGTCTGACTCTCTTTTGTCACTACAAGTTATATATATGTAACCTAAAGTATAACCACCCTATCTTAGTAAAGATTTTAGAACTACATATGAAATTGACCAGAGATGGGAGGGAGACTGTCTTTATCTGGGTTCCCATCAGAGGAAATTTATCTCTTTATCTGGGTTCCCAGCCATGTGGGCATTAGAGGAAATTTGGCTCTTTATCTGGGTCCCCAGCCATGTGGGCATCAGAGGAAATTTGGCTCTTTATCTGGGTCCCCAGCCATGTGGGCATCAGAGGAAATTTGGCTCTTTATCTGGGTTCCCAGCCATGTGGGCATCCAGGGAAATTTGGCTGCAGAGTCTGCTGCTAAGGAATGCCCTCAATGGCAAAATCTCCATTCCCTGAAAATTAACTGCATAAGCTATTTCCCAGCTGAAAGGATTGCACTATTTGTCCTCAGACAAACAAAAGAGAAGAGACTGTGATGTCTTGACCACATATTTGTCACTCTTATATTACTCATTCCTTTGTACTGGAGGGAGAGGAGCCACCAGTGTGCATCTTTTTTGTTCTGATTTTTTTAAGATAAGGGAGCTCAATCACTGCATATTTTATTTCATGACATAAGAAAATGCTTTTAACTTTCTGAAAGAAATCAGTATAAACAGAGCATAAAAGCAGACTATAGACTTGCAGATCATTTTTGGTTCTGTTTGTGTTTCACCCACTTTTTAAGTGTGTTTTTAATTAAAAAGTCTGTTTTTGAAAATCTGTTTATATACCAGTTTTAGCATACATGTACATATTTTTAGAGTTTATTGTGTGCTGACAAAATGTGTTTTTTCATGAGATAACTATACTGGTTCACTGGGCATAAAGCATGAAGTTACTTATCTACTTACTTACCCTCTCTCTCTAACTCCATCTCTTTCTCCCCCCCCCCCCCCCCCCCCTCCATTTTCACTTCCTCTGTCAGTCTCACTACATCTCCCTCTCGTTCTCTCTCCCCTCTCTGTCTAACTCCATCTCTCTCTCTCTCTCTCTCTCTCTCTCTCTCTCTCTCTCTCTCTCTCTCTCTCTCTCTCTCTCTCTCTCTCTCTCTCTCTCTCTCAATATCCAGGCCGGTTTCAGGCAGCTGTGTACAGTAACAGTTGGGTGTTGGTCTCAGATAGTGGGATACTTTGCTTCTGACATTCACCTCTCAGTCTGTCTATAAAGCAAAGTGTATTTATGGTCGCTAGTTGTGCCAAAATACTAATGCCACAGATGTATGTACAACTTTGATTCTTCTTTTGGATCTGAGCTTGATAACTGTTTAGCTACTGTCAACAGATGTTAAAAAGCCTCACTCACTATTTCAGGTGTGTGGGCGGATGTGGTGCACACACAGAAAGAGGACAGCCAAAAAACACAGGTGACGCCAGGTGTGCAGATCCCAGCACTAGAGTGGAACAACTACCTGGGCCACAGGTACACAAACACAGGGCGCAATAGATTTAGATACCGGTGGACTGGAGCAGAGACACTGGACATGAGACACTGGGACTGATAGAGAAGTGAGGCAAACACAGACATTGGATGTGAGACACTGGGACTGATAGAGAAGTGAGTCAAACACAGACATTGGACATGAAACACTGGGAAATGAGACACTGGGACCGATAGAGAAATGAGTCAAACACAGACATTGGACATGAAGAGTAAGTCATGATAATAATAAGCAGAAGAAGACTAAGTAATTCTTATGATGTGCTGTTCTCTAACGTGAGTTAAACTCATTGTGCTGTACAAACAACTTGACAAAAACACCATTCACATATATTTCAGCAAACTTCACCATTCATGCCATATATACACACTGACATATATATGCACAATCCATCGTCACTGGCATGCATGGTCTGCCTAGGCCTGCAGAAAGTTGTGTCCAGAGAGAAAGGTCCTGAGCTGGGGTCCCAGAGTAGACAGAGTAACAGAAAAAATCAAAAGCTGAAGCACTGTATTTTTTACAAAGAAACTGTACTCAACAAAATGGGAATATTTGAGTTGGCAATGAGCCTGTCACGAGGAACAAGCAAGTCGATCAGTTTGAGATGAGTTCAGCTACTGTCAGGGTCACAGGAGTTAGAACAAAATAATGAGAGTTATAATTTTCGTTTGGAATGTAACTTGACTGAGTGCTTGCTCCTCTTGTTTGTTGTAGGTGTATTTTCATTTTGAATGAGTTCATTCTGCCATACACTCCATGTCATTCTTTCTGAAAGGCAAGTGAGTCTTTTTCTTGATGCTCCTTTTCCTGAGGACTGTAAAACTAAATGTCATGGCCAGTGAGCCTTCAGACATAAAGTACTATGGCCATTGAGCCTTCAGACATAAAGCACTATGGCCTGCAAGCCTTCAGACATAAAGCACTATGGCCAGTAAGCATTGAGACATAAAGCACTATGGTCAGCAAGCCTTAGACATAAAGATGCTATGGCCAGTGAGCCCTCAGACATAAAGTACTATGGCCATTGAGCCTTAGACAAAAAGCACTGTGGCCAGCAAGCCTTAGACATAAAGCACTATGGACAGCAAGCCTTAGACATAAAGCACTATGGCCAGTGAGCCTTCAGACATAGCACTTTGACCAGTGAGCCTTCAGACATAATAATAATAATAATGTACATTTATCATGCGCTTATCAATGCCCTGAGCGCTCACATGATACATATTAACCTAAATATGATATTCTATACACATGTAAAGCATAGTCCTACCAAAACAATTTACACACACACACACACACACACACACACACACACACACACACACACACACACACACACACACACACACACACACACACACACACACACACACACACTGACTGTAGCAGAAACTGGGTACTGATATTAGTTAGGATGGAAATACTGTGAGAAGAGGAAGGTTTTCAGTTTGGCTTTAAAAGATGACAGGTTTGAGCAGTGTCTAAGGTCTTGTGGGAGTGAATTCCAAATGTGGGGTTCAAAAAGCACTATGGCCAGCAAGCCTTCAGACATAAAGTGCCAATGCCATGGTGCCTTCAGACATAAAGTGCCATGGCCAGCAAGCCTTTAAACATAAAATGCTTTGGCCATCAAGCCATCAGTCATAAAGCACTATGGCCAGCAAGCTTTAGACATAAAGCACTAAAGCCAGCAAGCCTTAAACATAAAGCACTATGGCCAGCAAGTCTTAGACATAAAGCACTATGGACAGCAATCCTTCAGTCATAAAACACTATGGCCAGCACACCTTAGGCATAAAACACTATGGCCAGCAAGCCTTAGACATACATTACTATGGCCGGCGAGCCTTTAGACATAGTGCTATCACCAGTGAGCCTTAGACATAAAGCACTATGGCCAGCAAGCCTTAGACATAAAGCGCTATGGCCAGTGAGCCTTCAGACATAGCGCTTTGACCAGTGAGCCTTCAGACATAAAGCACTATGGCCACGAGCCTTAGACATAAAGCACTATGGCCAGCAAGCCTTCAGACATAAAGCACTATGGCCAGCGAGCCTTCAGACATAAAGCACTATGGCCAGCAAGCCTTAAGACATAAGGTGCTATGGCCAGCAAGCCTTCAGACATAAAGCACTATGGCCAGCGAGCCTTCAGTCATAAAGTACTATGGCCAGCGAGCCTTAGACGTAAAGCATTATGGCCAACAAGCCATCAGATATAAAGCACTATAGCGAGCCCTCAGACATAGTGCCCATAGACAGGGGAGTGCCCTGGCAAGGAGTGTCAGGGAGCATCAGCCTTTCTGCTCAACTCTCAAGACACGCTTCCTTCACTGTAGCTGGTAATTCTCCTTCACTCTTGTCTTTGCTCTGTTCTCTACTCTGTGTGTGTGTGTCTGTGCATGTGTTTGTGTGTGTGAGTGAGTGTATTTGCATGTGTATGTGGTTTAACCCCTGCACTACGAGCATTCATGAAAAAATACAGAGATGTGTGAGATGCATTGATGTTATTTTTCAGAGCACCAGTGGAAGAAATACTAATGATTCCAATGGTGACCAAATTTGATGTTTGCCTGGTCATGGCACCTCCGATTGCTTACACAGGAGTGGACAAAGATCAGGTAATTAGATGTTCGGTCCTAGTACCCCAGTCGCTTACAAAGGAGTGGACAAAGACCAGGTAATTAGATGTCTGGTCATGGTACCTGGTTGCTTACACAGGAGTAGACAAAGACCAGGTAATTAGATGTTTGGTTGCAGTACCCCGGTCATTTACACAGGAATGGACAAAGACCAGGTAATTAGATGTTTGGTCATGGTACCCTGGTTGCTGACACAGGAGTGGACAAAGACCAGGTAATTAGATGTTTGGTTGTGGTACCCTGGTCACTTACAAATGAGTGGACAAAGACCAGGTAATTAGATGTCTGGTCATGGTACCCCGGTTGCTTACACAGGAGAGGACAAAGACCAGGTAATTAGATGTTTGGTCAAAGTACCCTGGTTGCTTACAAAGGAGTGGACAAAGACCAGGTAATTAGATGTTTGGTCGTGGTACCCTGGTTGCTTACACAGGAGTGGACAAAGACGAGGTATTCAGATGTTTGTCTGGTCATGGTACCCCAGTTGCTTACACAGACATCTGTGATTTCCGTGAGTATTCAGTAGTAAAACAAAAAAACACAAGTCAGTGAAACTTGCTTTTCAAAATATCCCCAAATAAATTTGAAGTCATTTTCAATGACAAAATGCCAGTAGGTTACAAATCCTCCTTTTTATACAAGATGGCCTGTGTTGTGTCACTCCAACTACTGCAAGAATATTTTGTACAAGATGGCCAGTGTTGTGTCACTCCAACTACTGCAAGAATATTTTGTACAAGATGGCCAGTGTTATAATTTTATATCACTCCAACTACTGCAAGAATATTTTGTACAAGATGGCCAGTGTTATATCACTCCAACTACTGCAAGAATATTTTGTACAAGATGGCCAGTGTTATGTCACTCCAACTACTGCAACAATATTTTGTACATGATGGCCAGCATTATGTTATGCCAGCTACTGCAGTGTGACATGGAGAACATTTTGTACAAGATGGCAGGGATGTACAGGAATGCACATATCCCCCCCCCCCCCCCCCCCCCACATGCGCACAGGTGTACACATACATGCAGGCATACATGCACTTGTCATTTCTCTCAGAATGACTCATATTTTGGCTTCATTCTGTCTGGCATTACACATTAGTATCAGGTTTCTACCACAGCATGGATTTGAATGTAACCTATACTGACAGTGTACCTGGATGTGGAAGAGGGAAAGAGTGTCTGCACATAGAGGGAATCTTGCCATGCAAGATAACATGCCCTGCTGTATTAAGCCCATTCTTAACTGGGCAAACTGTTAGTTTGCTGAACATATTTTGGACAGTTCAACAAACTATAATTTGTTTCTTGATTGGGCTCAGACAAACTTTTAGTTTGCCAAACATGGTTCCGACCGTTCAACAAACTATATTTTGTTCTTAACTGGCTTATGATGAGATCCATGCTTTGGCCTGAATTTGCAGCAGAAATGCAGCAGACTGCATGATACAAAGTGTAGGCTCAAGTCAAATCAAGTCAGTATACTTTATCATCCCTAGTACATCATTCTGGGTCCTAGAGACAAGTCTGTGCCTCCCAGAAGTCAACAGATAGGTCAGTTCCCTAATAAGTGAGTGAAGTATCAACACCCTCATCCATTTTTATTTCTTCTTCATCCACAGGAGAGCTCTCTTTGCTCTCAACCAATCAGAGGCAAGTTTTTCTGAACTGGGTGAATATTCCCAGAACATGTTGAATGAACCTTTTTGGACCACAAACATTTGCTTCATCACAGTTTGACAAATACCCCAAACTAGGTTCACGAAGTAAAGTTTGCCCAATTAAGAACCAATTATGTTTGGCAATTTTTTTTCAGGTTCAATCAATACCCCAGACTAGGTTTGTGAAGCAACTGTTTGCCCAGTTAAGAATGGGCTTTAGTGTTGGGTCTACTGCAAGGCACTGAGAACTGCATGAAGGTGCTTTGTATTATTATTACTATTAGTGTTGAGATAACTACAAAGCAGCTCAGATCTGTATGAAGGTGATTTGTATTATTATTACTATTAGTGTTGGGTCAATACAAGGCAGCTCAGAACTGTATGAAGGTGATTTGTATTATTATTACTATTAGTGTTGGGTCGATACAAGGCAGCTCAGATCTGTATGAAGGTGATTTGTATTATTATTACTATTAGTGTTAGGTCAATACAAGGCAGCTCAGATCTGTATGATGGTGATTTGTATTATTATTACTATTAGTGTTAGGTTGATACAAGGCAGCTCAGAACTGTATGAAGGTGATTTGTATTATTATTACTATTAGTGTTGGGTCGATACAAGGCAGCTCAGATCTGTATGAAGGTGATTTGTATTATTATTACTATTAGTGTTGGGTCAATACAAGGCAGCTCAGAACTGTATGAAGGTGATTTGTATTATTATTAGTGTTGGGTCAATACAAGGCAGCTCAGAATTGTATGAAGGTGATTTGTATTATTATTACTGTTAGTGCTGGGTCAATACAAGGCAAATTACTGTTAGTGTTGGGTCAATACAAGGCAAATTACTGTTAGTGTTGGGTAAATAAAAGGCAAATTAGTATTAGTGTTGAGTCAACTACAAGGCAGCTCAGAACTGTATAAGTGGATGAATGCTGTTGTATTACTGTCACTGTTGGACTCAACTGCAAGGCAAAAAGAGATCCAAACACATAGAAGGTTCAAAAGAACCCTTGTTTATTAGGACACAAACACACACTCTGCAAATTTGTGGGGTAATCCCCTTTGTCAAGCTACAAAACAGCACTTAAACAACAGTTAAAGGGTTACAAATGATGAAAAAACGAGATGAGAAGCAAAATAACTTATCCTTTTTGGTTCAGCACCTGGACAATAAACAAACCTAGCTGGACCAGAAAATAGAAGTTATTGATGAAAAATGAGATGAGAAGCGAAATAACTCATTTTTCATCATTTTTAACCCTTTAACTGTTGTTTAAGTGTCTGGACAGAAAACCAACATAGCTGAACCAAAAACGGTAGGTTACTTCACTTCTCATCTCAGTTTTCATTGTTTTTAACCATTTCATTGTTATTTACGTGTCATACTTACAATGCTACAGCTTGACAAAGGGGATTACCCCAACAATTTGCAGTTTATGTTCTAATAAATAAGTGTTCTTTTGAACCTTTTATGTGTTTGGATCTGGTTTTAGAATGCTAGCAGTCATTCTTGTTTCAATTTTTTTTTTTTTTTTTTGGTCAGCTGCAATGCACCTTTGAACTGAGGACAAGTCCTGTTGTATTAGTGCTGAGCTGATTGCAGTGCACCTCAAGAGTGTGTAAAAGTCCTGTTGCATTAGTGATGAGTCAATCGCAATGCACCTCAAGAGTGTGTAAAAGTCCTGTTGCATTAGTGTTGAGTCAGTCGCAATGCACCTCAAGAGTGTATAAAAGTCCTGTTGTATTCGTGTTGAGTCAATTGCAGTGCACCTCCAGAGTGTATAAAAGTTCTGTTGTATTAGTGTTGAGTCAGTTGCAGTGCACCTCCGGAGTGTATAAAGGTCCTGGTGTATTAGTGCTGAGCTGATTGCAGTGCACCTGGAGAGTGTATAAACGTCCTGTTGTGTTAGTGCTGTGTCAGCAGCCTGTCTTTTTTCTTGTTTCAGCTTGTCCTTGTGTGTGGCCTGACCGCAGAACTCAACGTAGTGTCTGACCTTGACCTCCAGTTTAGCACACAGCAATTATGTCTACTGACCAGCCTAGCTGACCAGGTGACACTCTTGTCCACCGAGGTGCTGCAACGTAGCACGGGTGAACCGGCAAAAGGGGGCCCAGCAGCAGCTTCCCTGGACAGCGGCGTAGCGAGTGAACTGTCGGCAGCCACCCGCCCGGATCCTTGGGCAGCAGGCGGCGAGAGCAAGGAGGGTGCGCACATTCCGGCCAACGTTCTTCTGACGGCAGGCCGCATCTCCCTGACCCTCTACAGCCACCTGCGGCTGCAGTCCGACGCTCAGGTCAGCCCTGCTGGCCCCTCCTCCAGCAGCCGTGCAACACCACCGCCTCGCTCTAGGGGGCAGCTGTCCACGGGGAAATCCTTCAGCGCAGACAACTTTGCATGGCTGACTCAAGCTGCGCCCAACAGGTCCCAGCAGGCTGCGGCCCCGGAGGCCTCCCCGCCCTTCAGCCCGACACGCCCCCAGACGGCTGAGCAGGCTGGGGTGAAGGTGGCAGCCGGCACCGTGTGCGTACAGCCTTTTCTCTACATCTACCTGGCACAGCCCCACTCCGTGCTCAGCACCTGGCCCGCAGCCGACCGGCTGGAACTGTCCTGCTACGACATTCTGGTCAAGGGAGTGAGACGCAACTACATGTTTCCAGGTGTGCTGACAGTGTGCACCCTTCTTGGGGGTGGGGGGCTGGTCTGACTGGCCCCACTACAGTCAGTAGCTGTCTCGGGGGTTGGAGGCTGGTCTAACTGCCACTGTATTATCATTTGGACTACAGTCAGTAGCTCTCTCGGGGGTTGGAGGCTGGTCTAACTGCCACCGTATTATCATTTGGACTACAGTCAGTAGCTCTCTCGGGGGTTGGAGGCTGGTCTGACTGCCACCGTATTATCATTTGGACTACAGTCAGTAGCTCTCTCGGGGGTTGGAGGCTGGTCTAACTGCCACTGTATTATCATTTGGACTACAGTCAGTAGCTCTCTCGGGGGTTGGAGGCTGGTCTAACTGCCACCGTATTATCATTTGGACTAGTCAGTAGCTCTCTCGGGGGTTGGAGGCTGGTCTAACTGCCACCGTATTATCATTTGGACTACAGTCAGTAGCTCTCTCGGGGGTTGGAGGCTGGTCTAACTGGTCTAACTGCCACTGTATTATCATTTGGACTACAGTCAGTAGCTCTCTCGGGGGTTGGAGGCTGGTCTAACTGCCACCGTATTATCATTTAGACTACAGTCAGTAGCTCTCTCGGGGGTTGGAGGCTGGTCTAACTGCCACCGTATTATCATTTGGACTACAGTCAGTAGCTCTCTCGGGGGTTGGAGGCTGGTCTAACTGCCACTGTATTATCATTTGGACTACAGTCAGTAGCTCTCTCGGGGGTTGGAGGCTGGTCTAACTGCCACCGTATTATCATTTGGACTGTGTGTGTGTTCCATGATTTGTAGTATCTCCTGACGATATTTTCTGTTTGATGTACTTTGCGTGTCTGCTTAGTGATATATGTGTAATGTTTCCTGACAGCATTTTCTCTCTGACATACTTTGTGTGTTTGGTCAGTGGTGTGTAATGTAATGTAAAAGAGATGTATAATGAATGTAAAAAGAGTATTTATGACCACCAGGAACCAAAGGGTGAACAGACTGTTTTTAGCCCTTTTTTTAATATATATATTTGGGGGGGGGGGGGGGGGATAATTTGTGCTTTCCCCATTTCTTCTTCTTGATGTGTATGCCAGAAGTGATCCTGTCAGTGAAGATCAAGATATAAGGCACTTACACTCATGGTGAATCCGATATGTACTGTGTTTGGTCAGTGACGATCAAGATCAAGATATAAGGCACTTACACTCATGGTGAGTCCGATATGTACTGTGTTTTGTCAGTGACGATCAAGATCAAGATAAAAGGCACTTACACTCATGGTGAATCCGATAGGTACTGTGTTTGGTCAGGGACGATCAAGATCAAGATATAAGGCACTTAACCCAAGGTGATCCCAATGTGGACTGTGAGTTTGCTCAGTGACATGTATTGTGCGTTTGCTCAATGACATGTGTATCTGCTCAGTGACATGTATTGTTGTGTGTCTGCTCAGTGACATGTATTGTTGTGTGTCTGCTCAGTGACATGTATTGTTGTGTGTCTGCTCAGTGACGGAGCAGAGAGTGCTGCCAGACCATTCAGACTTCAGTATACACTGGGTGGAGACACGAGCTGGTCAACCAGACTGTAAGACAGGCATTCCACCCAGCCTTCTTACCCTTCACATCTGTCATCTTCTAACTCTACCAGGTATGTTTACAGAGCCTCTCTCTCTCTCTCTCTCTCTCTCTCTCTCTCTCTCTCTCTCTCTCTCTCTCTCTCTCTCATGTTCCTCTCTGCCTGTGGTTGTAACCCTAATGTAAACCTAACCCTTCATATCTGTGATCTTCTGACACTACCAGTGATGTCTAGATTCTCTGTCTCTCCTCTCTCACTCCCTGTTTCTCTCTGGCCCTCTGCGTAAGCTTTAAAAGATATGCACCAGTTGGGTAGAGACAAGCACTTAGCAACCAGAGTGTACCAGTTGGGTAGAGACATGACTTAGTGCCAAAAGGTGTTCATGAAAACAGGACAAAGGAGGTAGAAAATAAAGTTGATGATACATTGAAACTAGTTGTGTTTTTAGAATCTGCACAATGCTCGGAAATATTTCTTAAAAGCAAAAGATAAAAACTTGCGCACTTTTGGAGATATTTGCTGACAAAGGTCATAAAAGGCTGCATGTTGTACATCAGATATTACAACATGCATAGTTCATTGTGTCTTCAGTTTTGCACAAGTATGCACAAAATCAAGTCACACTATTAGTGCACATCTCCCCTACTATGTTTGTGCCAAATTTTGTACACTCATATAATTTTACACATGATTATGATATGTTGATTGTTGTAATATCTGATGGGCGACATAAACCTGTAACTCAACATTTTTTTTTATATAACAAGTAACACACCCTTTCATGCAATATACTATGATCAGCCATACAAGTGCATGCAAAAACACAGTGAGAAGATTTTTTCTCAGTTTGCATTTAATAACAAGTCATAAAAATTAAATGAAACAAATTTCTGTATTACATCAGTATTACAACAAAATAACATTTCCCCAATTTTTAGCATAGAAAACTTTCAGTTTGCTTAGATCAGTCTAACAAAAACAAATCAGAATGACCTGATTTTATCAAGGTAATTAACAATTAAGTCCAGATCCCCCCCCCTCCCCCGGGCCCCCCAAGCTCTTTGTTTGAGATGTGGATTCTCTGTGGCCAGCCTCTCTCTGTACAGTCTGCAACTATCTGTGTTTGATGTTTTCCTCCTTGCTGTACCACTTGGCTCAGGAGTACACTCAGTTCAGCATACCATGGTCTTGTCAATGAATTTGAAGTGTTATGAATATGAAATTATTAGCCCAATAACCTGCAACTGTCCCAATACTGATATGCTCAGTACAGACATGTCAAACCTACACACCATGACTTCTACACAAATCAGTACTCAGTTCTCAGAACCGCTATTAGTATTACTAACATCTGCTGGGCTTAATTAAACTTTAAAAGTTTAATGTTTTATGTCATATTACAACAACAGTTGTGTGGCAAACATGACGTCTGACATAACTTTGACGACGAAAATTAGTTCCAGGAAAAAACCGATAACTTCGTCACTCTCGCTCAGTTAACAAAATATTCTCGCAACACCACTAAACAGTCTACAAAAATCATACACTTATAACTGATAAGTTTTTGAAGAAAAAGGGCACACATCCTGAATCAACAGTTGCATGTAAGATTTACAAGATATTGCCTTGTCGTAATGAAATTCTTCACGCTGTACTCGGCTAAGTATAAAAAACAGGTTTCAAATCTTCGGCGCGGGAAGATGCCATTTTTCACAGAACTTTCATTTCACGCACCCAAATCGGCGGAAAACTTGAAAATAATCTCAACAAACTCTTGAAAAAGCGTACAGTGCATGTTCTACGTCAGACCACTGTACCGACATCGCACCACTGAAGGAGACTACAACACACCTTTCGATGTTTCCGAACAAAGACACGCCATGCGACCGGGAAAATGAATGCACTCGGGAAAGGTCACGTGACGTTCCGGATGTTGTCGATAAAAAAGAGACTGCTTTTTCGTTTGTTTTGTACAAAATATTAGATAGCTTGTAGGGACGTCAGATATTACAACAATATCAAACGATCGGGGAAATATTCTTCAGATTTCGTGCAAAACTTCGCTGGAAAAAAACAAGTATCGCTGTGTAGTGCAAATGCATGGATCGGTACACACGCAACGTTTCTGGTGATTCCGAAGCGATGCTGTTGTTTTTCAGTTGTTCAAAGTTTTCAGTTTGAGTTTGCAACACATCTGATGTACATACAGGGCAAACATTCGCGATCAACTGATCGAAAATACAACTATCGTGAGTGTTGATGTTATATTATCCGTATAAAACAATGTTTTCCGCGTACAAATCAGTGATTGGTTCTCCATGTGCTTGCGATTTGTTTGTAAGCAAAGTGACAAAAATCACTCGGTACATGGATGTCCATTTTTGGCGGTCATTTTTCGGCGCTTTTTCAGTGTGTGATGACTGTATCTTGAAATCAACCAAAGCATGGTTGCTGAAATTATCTGTACTATATATTCATTCATTCATGCAAGTACACAACACAACATTTTAAATAAAAACAGTTTTCAACAATGTTTTATTTTCAACTGAAGTGCATAACCCCTTGCATGCGCACCTTTTGGCACTAAGTCACATGCACTTGGCAACCAGAGTGTACCAGTTGGGTAGAGACATGAACTTGGCAACTAGATGGTACCTGGAAATAGAGACAGAGCAGCAGTTAATAACTGGAAGAATATAGAATGCATAACCCTTGAAATGTACTGCTCTCCCATTGGCTTATATAGTGTAGGCTGTTCAGTGCCAGTGCTCAGTGTCAACCAAGATCAGGGCAGCTCTAGAGTGTAATGTAAATTTAAGGGTTGTCATTTTGTTCTGTGCTTGCAGAGGGTGTAATGTAAAGGGTTTTCAGTTTGTTTTGTGCTTGCATTGAGTCTAATGTAAAGGATTGTTAGTCTGTGCTTGCAGTAAGTGTACTGTAAGGGTTATCCGTTTGTTTCGAGCCTGCGGTGACTGTGGGAACATTTTGCGCTTGGAGAGTGTGGGAGTATTTTGTGTCTGCAGGGACTGTGGGGGTGTTTTGTGCTTGCAGTGAGTGTGGGGATGTTTTGTGCTTGCAGAATGTGTGAGTGTTTTGTGCTTGCAGAGTGTGGGAATATTTTGTGCTTGCAGTGAGTGCAGGAGTGTTTTGTGCTTGCAGTAAGTGTAATGTAAGGGTTGTCAGTTTGTTTTGTGCCTGCAGTGAGTGTGGGAGTGTTTTGTGCCTGCTGTGAGTGTGGGAGTGTTTTGTGCTTGCAGTGAGTATTGGAGTGTTTTGTGCTTGCAGTGAGTATTGGAATGTTTTGTGCTTGCAGTGAGTGTGGGAGTGTTTTTTGCTTGCAGTGAACGTGGGAGTGTTTTGTGCTTGCAGTGAGTGTGGGAGTGTTTTTTGCTTGCAGTGAACGTGGGAGTGTTTTGTGCCTGCAGTGAGTGTGGGAGTGTTTTGTGCCCTCAGTGAGTGTGGGGGTGTTTTGCACTTGCAGTGAGTGTGGGGGTGTTTTGTGCTTGCAGTGAGTGTGGGAGTGTTTTGTGCTTGCAGTGAGGTGGGAGTGTTTTGTGCTTGCAGTGAGTGTGGGAGTGTTTTGTGCTTGCAGTGAGTGTGGAGGTGAAGCTGGAGCGACCTGTGAGAGTCAGCCTGCATCATGACACAGTGTCACAGGTCACAAGTTTCTTAGACCGTGTGTCACCAGCTGTGCATGGTGATGGGACAGAAACAGACCATGTGTCACCAGCTGTGCACGGTGACAGGACCAAAACAGCCAGCAGCCAGCAGCCAACCTCCGACTGTGTGGACGACTCTGACATGGCTGTGCCACCAGCCTGGCTCCTCAGTAAGTGCTGCCAGGCTGAACTGCTGGTCCAGGCCAGTTTTCTATGCTTGTATACTTTGCTACATCTTCATGACACATAAATTGTTGCTGTAGTGAGGGGTGATGAAATTTTAGAAACCTTGCCTACCACACACAGAATAGCAGACATGCCGAGAACAATGCAGGTGAATTGTGAAGTGCATATTTATTTACATACCTAGAACAATGCAGGTGAATTGTGCAGTGCATATTTATTTACATGCCTAGAACAATGCAGGTGAATTGTGAAGTGCATATTTATTTACATACCTAGAACAATGCAGGTGAATTGTGAAGTGCATATTTATTTACGTGTCTAAAGCAACAGAGGTGATATGTACAATGCATATTTATTTACATACCTGTAGCAATGCAAATGATATCTGTTTTTTGGCAGGTGCTGTGAGTACACTGGGCAGTTGTTGTGAAAGTTAATTGTATGAAAAGTGCCGTGAGTTTGCTGAGCAATTGATGTGACAGTTGGCTGTTTGACAGGTGCAATGAGGATCTGATAGCTGTTGTTTGACAGGTGCTATGAAGATCTGACAGCTGTTGTTTGACAGGTGCTATGAGGATCTGACAGCTGTTGTTTGACAGGTGCTATGAGGATCTGACAGCTGTTGTTTGACAGGTGCTGTGAGGATCTGACAGCTGTTGTTTGACAGGTGCTATGAAGATCTGACAGCTGTTATTTGACAGGTGCTGTGAGCACATGGAGCAGTTGATGTGACAGATGGTTGTTTGACAGGTGCTGTGATAACACTGAGCAGCTTGTGTGACAGTTGTTTGACAGGTGCTGTAAGTACATTGAGCTGTTGCTGTGACAGATGCTGTAAGTACATTGAGCTGTTGCTGTGACAGATGCTGTAAGTACATTGAGCTGTTGCTGTGACAGATGCTGTAAGTACATTGAGCAATTGCTGTGACAGATGCTGTAAGTACATTGAGCTGTTGCTGTGACAGATGCTGTAAGTACATTGAGCTGTTGCTGTGACAGATGCTGTAAGTACATTGAGCTGTTGCTGTGACAGATGCTGTAAGTACATTGAGCTGTTGCTGTGACAGGTGCTGTAAGTACATTGAGCTGTTGCTGTGACAGATGCTGTAAGTACATTGAGCTGTTGCTGTGACAGGTGCTGTAAGTACATTGAGCTGTTGCTGTGACAGATGCTGTAAGTACATTGAGCTGTTGATGTGTTGGATGTTTGACAGGTGCTATGTGTACAGCCAAGCGAGTGACTGTGCAGACAGAGCAGGTGGTTGTGTCCTTTGAGTGTCGGGACTCCAGCACTACCTGCGGACTGGTGGGCTCTGCTGAAGCCATCACTGTGGCAGTGGAGCAGGCAGAGGAGGAAGGTCAGTGACCCGTGTCTTGTCGAAAAGCCGCATCATGTGCTGTGGTGTGCTTTCTGCATGTTTGGGATGTATGTACTTTATGATAGGTTAAAAGCCACAAGCATGCAAGAATATCTTTCTGCATGTTTGGGATGTACGTACTTTATGATGGGTTAAAAACCACAAGCACGCAAGAATATCTTTCTGCATGTTTGGGATGTATGTACTTTATGATGGGTTAAAAACCACAAGCACGCAAGAATATCTTTCTTCATGTTTGGGATGTACGTACTTTATGATAGGTTAAAAACCACAAGCACGCAAGAATATCTTTCTGCATGTTTGGGTTATATATATGTACTTCATGATTGCTTAAAAACCACAAGCACACAAGAATATCTGCAGTTGTAATTTTTGCCTGCCTTGTCCAGTCAGTTACTTGATTTTTCCTCTTTATTGTCTCTACTTCTGTTGACAGTGTCATCATTGGCATCTTATTGTCTCTACTTCTATTGACAGTGTCATCATTGGCATCTTTTGTCTCTAATTCTATGGACAGTGTCATCATTGGCATCTTATTGTCTCTACTTCTATGGACAGTGTCATCATTGACATCTTGTGTCTCTACTTCTATGGACAGTGTCATCATTGGCATCTTATTGTCTCTACTTCTATTGACAGTGTCATCATTGGCATCTTTTGTCTCTACTTCTATGGACAGTGTCATCATTGACATTTTTTGTCTCTACTTCTATGGACAGTGTCATCATTGGCATCTTTTGTCTCTACTTCTATTGACAGTGTCATCATTGGCATCTTATTGTCTCTACTTCTATTGACAGTGTCATCATTGGCATCTTTTGTCTCTACTTCTATGGACAGTGTCATCATTGAAATTTTTTGTCTCTACTTCTATTGACAGTGTCATCATTGGCACCTTATTGTCTCTACTTCTATTGACAATGTCATCATTGGCACCTTATTGTCTCTAGCCAGAATGTTGACTGGCTGTTAAATGCCCAGAATCTCTCAGTTCATCCAGTTTGGAATGTTTTCCTCGGAGAATTTGGGTCAGTTTATGTATTAATCACTGCAGCTGAGTGAGTTCCTCCCAATGACTTGTGACTGGCTGTGCAGGCACTCAGCTCAAAACCCGGGGCAGCATGTGTTGGAAGGATGTAGCGGTGAAGACCGTCTACAACAAAACGCAGCGACCTCTGGTGGGGCCAGTGACGGTGGAGACCAGCGCTTTGCTGCGATGGGCAGGCAAAGGGCAGGCAACTCCTCCTCAGATAGTGATTGGCGTGCAGGTGGGGTTGGTGCTGCTGCACGTTGGACAGGAGCACTTTATGTGTCTGCAACACCTCCTGTCAGTCTTGCACACTGTAAGTAATTTGCAGACAAGTAATATTTATATCATTATACCCCCCTAACCTCCCCCCATCCCCCCCCCCCCCAACGAAGTTAGGGAGTATACTGGAATCAACACAGTCTGTCAGTGTGTCCAGCTTTGTCTGGAAGATGTCTTCTGAACCACTCAACCTTTTGTAAGCAAACGTGGTATGGTGGTGCATCATTATGAGATGGAGTGTCCTGCAGGTCAAGGTCACAATGGGGACTTATACATAGTGGTCAGATATAACTGTTTCTACTATGGCTTCTGAGTTCATATTTCTTTTGAAATGAACTTAGTCTGATGGTAGATCACCATAGGCCAAAGTGATGTTGGATTGAAGTGGTACTGTGAGTTTGTAAGAAGACAAATGGTACTTCATGTCTGTATTCAGAGAAGTGGTGCTCTGTGTGCAGACAGGTGTACATTGTGTCTTGTGTGTGTGTACAAACAGGTGGTACTTTGTGTCGTGTGTGTACAGACAGGTGGTACTTTGTGTCTTGTGTGTGTGTGTACAGACGGGTGGTACTTGGTGTCTTGTGTGTGTGTGTACAGACAGATGGTACTTTGTGTCTTGTGTGTGTGTGTACAGACGGGTGGTACTTGGTGTCTTGTGTGTGTGTGTACAGACAGGTGGTACTTTGTGTCATGTGTGTGTGTACACGTGTGTGTGTACAAACCGGTGGTACTTTGTGTCTTGTGTGTGTACAGACAGGTGGTACTTTGTGTCTTGGTGTCTTGTGTGTGTGTGTACAGACAGGTGGTACTTTGTGTCTTGGTGTCTTGTGTGTGTGTGTGTACAGACAGGTGGTACTTGGCATCTTGTGTGTGTGTGTGTACAGAAGGTGGTACTTTGTGTCTTGTGTGTGTACAGACAGGTGGTACTTTGTGTCTTGTGTGTGTACAGACAGGTGGTACTTTGTGTCTTGTGTGTGTGTGTACAGACAGGTGGTACTTGGCATCTTGTGTGTGTGTGTACAGAAGGTGGTACTTTGTGTCTTGTGTGTGTGTGCAGACAGGTGGTACTTCGTGTCTTGTGTGTGTATGTACAAAC
>OY757556.1:85000-115000 GCA_963584105.1 Alviniconcha strummeri
AGTGTTTCATTCAGCCTGTCTCCCCCCCACCCCGGGTGAGTAGTGGTCAGTGTTTCATTCAGTGTGTCTCCCCCCACCCCGGGTGAGTAGTGGTCAGTGTTTCATTCAGTGTGTCTCCCTCCACCCTGGGTGAGTAGTGGTCAGTGTTTCATTCAGCACGTTGGCCCTGTTATTGCTGCGTACTGTAGAACTGACTGTAATGCAGGGTAATTGTTGTGTACTGTAGAACTGACTGTAATGCAGGGTAATTGTTGTGTACTGTAGAACTGACTGTAATGCAGTGGTATTGTTGTGTACTGCAGAACTGACTGTAAAGCAGTGGTATTGTTGTGTACTGTAGAACTGACTGTAAAGCAGGGTAATTGTTGTGTACTGTAGAACTGACTGTAATGCAGGGTAATTGTTGTGTACTGTAGAACTGACTGTAAAGCAGGGTAATTGTTGTGTACTGTAGAACTGACTGTAATGCAGTGGTATTGTTGTGTACTGTAGAACTGAATGTAATGCAGTGGTATTGTTGTGTACTGTAGAACTGACTGTAAAGCAGGGTAATTGTTGTGTACTGTAGAACTGACTGTAATGCAGGGTAATTGTTGTGTACTGTAGAACTGACTGTAAAGCAGGGTAATTGTTGTGTACTGTAGAACTGACTGTAAAGCAGTGGTATTGTTGTGTACTGTAGAACTGACTGTAAAGCAGTGGTATTGTTGTGTACTGTAGAACTGAATGTAATGCAGTGGTATTGTTGTGTACTGTAGAACTGAATGTAATGCAGTGGTATTGTTGTGTACTGTAGAACTGAATGTAATGCAGTGGTATTGTTGTGTACTGTAGAACTGACTGTAATGCAGTGGTATTGTTGTTTCCTGTAGCATTCCACAGTAACCAAAGTATCTGATGGAGTACACCATTGTTTCCTGTAGCATTCCACAGTAACCAAAGTATCTTATGTTCCATCTTTACATCCTGCTGTCTGTATTTGTCTGCACGTTATGTGTACAGTGTGGTGGGATGGTGCCATCCTGCTGTCTGTATTTGTCTGCATGTTATGTGTACAGTGTGGTGGGATGGTGCCATCCTGCTGTCTGTATTTGTCTGCATGTTATGTGTACAGTGTGGTGGGATGGTGCCATCCTGCTGTCTGTATTTGTCTGCACGTTATGTGTACAGTGTGGTGGGATGGTGCCATCCTGCTGTCTGTATTTGTCTGCACGTTATGTGTACAGTGTGGTGGGATGGTGCCATCCTGCTGTCTGTATTTGTCTGCACGTTATGTGTACAGTGTGGTGGGATGGTGCCATCCTGCTGTCTGTATTTGTCTGCACGTTATGTGTACAGTGTGGTGGGATGGTGCCATCCTGCTGTCTGTATTTGTCTGCACGTTATGTGTACAGTGTGGTGGGATGGTGCCATCCTGCTGTCTGTATTTGCCTGCATGTATTTGCCTGCATGTTGTGTGGTGGTGGGATGGTGGTACAGTGTGGTGGGATGGTGGTACAGTGTGGTGGGATGGTGGTACAGTGTGGTGGGATGGTGGTACAGTGTGGTGGGATGGTGGTACAGTGTGGTGGGATGGTGGTACAGTGTGGTGGGATGGTGGTACAGTATGGTGGGATGGTGGTACAGTGTGGTGGGATGGTGGTACAGTGTGGTGGGATGGTGGTACAGTGTGGTGGGATGGTGGTACAGTGTGGTGGGATGGTGGTACAGTGTGGTGGGATGGTGGTACAGTGTGGTGGGATGGTGGTACAGTGTGGTGGGATGGTGGTACAGTGTGGTGGGATGGTGGTACAGTGTGGTGGGATGGTGGTACAGTGTGGTGGGATGGTGGTACAGTGTGGTGGGATGGTGGTACAGTGTGGTGGGATGGTGGTACAGTGTGGTGGGATGGTGCCACCTGGAGGTTGGTGGTCAGTTTCTGGCATCTTTACTTGCACGCATGTTACATGTGCAGGTGTTGTGCAGACTGCAACACTGGGACGAGTGTGTTGAAGAGTTTGTGCCCTACGCGTCCTTTGAGCTGCATGAAGACAGCAGTAACGTCGTGCACCTGCCGCAGCTCCAGCCTGCTAACATCCCCAGTCTGGCGGTGGCTCGCGTGTGGCGAGTGGTGCTGTGCCCACCCACATGCCCCTCTCCAAGTTCACCAGACCCGCCGTCTGGCTCCGCGACAAACACCAGGTTTGGCAAGGCTTCTTATACATTGTCATATTGCCCCGCACCCACGTAGCTGGTCTTGTGTGGAGACTGGTGGTGTGCCCACCCACACACCCCTCTCCAAGCTCACCAGACCCACCCTCTGGTTCGGCGACAAACACCAGGTTTGGCAAGGCTTCTTATACATTGTCATATTGCCCCGCACCCAGGTAGCTGGTCCTGTGTGGAGACTGGTGGTGTGCCCATGCACCCACACTCTCATCTCCATGCTGCTCTGTGGAGATTGGTGTTGTGCCCATACACCCACACTCTCATCTCCATGCTGCTCTGTGGAGATTGGTGTTGTGCCCATACACCCACACTCTCATCTCCATGCTGCTCTGTGGAGATTGGTGTTGTGCCCATACACCCACACTCTCATCTCCATGCTGCTCTGTGGAGATTGGTGTTGTGCCCATACACCCACACTCTCATCTCCATGCTGCTCTGGCTCTGCAGCAAACACCGGCATTGGCAAAATGTCTTGCTGGGCCCCTGCTGCCACTGCAGGATGGAATGGTGTGAGGTGGCACCACATGTGTGGACTGAAATGGTGGTAGTGTGTATTTGTGAGGCAAGGGCTGTGTGTGTGTGTGTGTGTGTGTGTGTGTGTGTGTGTGTGTGTGTGTGTGTGTGTGTGTGTGTGTGTGTGTGTGAGTGTGTGTGAGTGTGTGTGTGTGTGTGTGTGTGTGTGTGTGTGTGTGTGTGTGTGTGTTGTGTGTGTGTGTGTGAGTGTGTGTGTGTGTGTGTGTGTGTGTGTGTGTGTGTTGTGTGTGTGTGTGAGTGTGTGTGTGTGTGTCTGCTCATGTGTATGTGTGAGTGTGTGTGTGACGTGCATGGACTGAGGTGGTTGTGGTGTGTGGTTTATCAGGCAGGGCACGTTGCTGGCCACACAGCTGGCAGGCAGTATGTGCGTGGACTCGGTGCAGGTGCCCAGCCTGGTGCCCAGTGTGCAGCTGTCCTTCACTCTGGCCAAACTACAGCTTCACCTCCACAACCACCTGCTCTACAATGGCTCAGGTATGTGGTTACCTCACTCTCACCAGGGAGCTGGCACACTTTACCACTTGATTTCATCCCAGGAGACAGCAGCTGGCTGACTGCAGTCGTCTTGGCAAAGGATGGCTGTAACAAGACCGCTGCAGCTGTGAATTTAATTAATTATTGGTCGCTTTTATACAGTGCTGTTCTCTGCTTTCGAGCAGACTCACTGCGCTTACATGTGATTCTACATGAGTGAATAGCTTTTTATAGCGTGTTTTTGAATATCCACCGAAGTGGTGTACTTACAGCACTGGCATGGCTGGTGCCACATGAAACTGAATGTGTCTGTATCTGCCTGCATTATTTCTTCTTATGGAATTTGATGCTATATAAAGTGTTTTTTTTCATTATAGAGACAGCTGTGTAAAATGACCCATATACAATTCTGTTATATACAAGATATACAATACAATAGAACTTTATTGCCAAGTGTCAATACACTGATTGCATGAGGAATGTTTTGTGGTGTTATCATTATAGAGACAGCTATATAAAATGACCCATATACAATTTTGTTCTCATTATAGAGACAGCTGTGTAAAATGACCCATGTAAAATGTTGTTATAGAGGCAGCTGTATAGAATGACCCATATACAATTTTATTGTTATAGAGACAGCTGTATAAAGTGACCCATATACAGTTTTGTTATTATTATAGAGACAGCTGTATAAAGTGACCCATATACAGTTTTGTTATTATAATAGAGACAGCTGTATAAAGTGACCCATATGCAGTTTTGTTATTGTTATAGAGACAACTGTACAAAATGTCCCCTGTAAAGTTTTGTTATCCTTATAGAGATGGCTGTATAAAAAGACCTGAACAGTTCTTGCAGTGTCTGAGCTGAGTTGAGTAGTCACCTGACCCCTGGGTGCTTGGTTATGTGGGTAGCTACACATTTCTCTGCAGTGAAATAGCATTGGCAAGTATAAGGGTGTCAGGATGAAACTTCAGACTACCATAACTTGCTTGTGCGTGTCTTGATCACTGGCATTGTGTCAAGGAACAGGGCCTGATATGCATATTTGCCTACTGTTTGGATGATATATACCAGTGTGCTAGTGTCATCAGCGGTTATTGTAGTTTGTTTTATTTATTTTTTAGGGTCAAATGTAGAAAGAAAAAAAGCAAGTAATTAATTATTGAGGCATTATATTTAGATCTGGAAGACATTAAACAGAGTAAATCTGATGGGGGGTGGGGGGGCCCTGCTCCGTTCACAAAGAGCCTGTTGCTTACGTCTGATTTTTGGCCCACAATACTAGGCAGAGAACACAGGAGTTGTCCTGGTGTGGACCATTATTATGTCGGTTACCTAGGTCAAAGACACGCGTTTTGCTACCTGAGTAGCTCATCAGTGACCACCGGCACGTGATGGTGAGAGGACAGTAGCCCAACACCAGCCAAAGAAAACCACCATCTAGGTGGTAGACTCTCCACTAGCATGGGAGACTACTCTCAGCTGAAACTTTTTTTTTTAATTTTGATATCACATCATGTGCCCTTATATGTATGACAGTGCCTCTTATCAATGGTAACTTGCTCAAGGCACTTCACTGGCTGCCAGTCAAAGACAGGATTATTTTTAAGATTGCCACTTTTGTTTTCCATTTCTTTGATGGTACCCTGCCACCATACCTGTCATCATGTCTCTGCATACACTCCTTCTCGCATTCTCCATTCCAGTTCAGACAAAAAAACTTGTGCAAGATGGAAACTTAAGGGCTTTGGTTACCGGTCGCTCTCTGTTAGGGCTTTGGTTACCGGTCACTCTCTGTTAGGGCTTTAGTTACCAGTCACTCTCTGTTAGGGCTTTGGTTACCGATCACTCTCAGTTCAGGCTCCCTTTGTCTGGGACAACCTTCCTGCTCACATCTGACACTGCAGTTCTCTCTCACAGTTCAAAACTTCTCTTAAAACCATTCTCTTCTGCCAACTCTGAGTTACTCTAACCCATTCACAGGCAATGGATGCTGTACTTCAGTTGATTTTGCTGCTGACTTCTTCAGTGGCTGCCTGATGATTTTGAGGGGATGGGAGGTGTAGAGAGACTGGGAGAGAGATGGGGATGTGAGGGGTTGCAAGATTGTGTGGGTGGGTGGATGCAGAGGAGGGGGAAGGATAGAGTGAAATATGTCATGCATTATTAAATTAGGTTGTGTGTTGTTGTAATGTTTCATATACAGTGCTTTGAGCTTCACATATGTATAGTCATAAAGGGATTTGGCGCATTAGCATGGCATTTATTATTATTATCATCCACCCTCACACACACACACACACACACAAACACACACACAGGCACATGCACACACACATGTGCATTCACACATGCACATACACATATATGTCACATACACATGCACATATGCACGCACACACACACACACACACATACGCACACGCACGCATGCACACACACATACACGCACACATGCCTTGTGCTATGGTTTCAGGGGTGGGGGGCCAGTTGGGTGGGTACCGGCTGCTTTACCTTGTACTATGGTACTATGGTTTTAGGGGTGGGAGGCCAGTTGGGTGGGTAGTGGTGCTTTACCTTGTGCTATGATTTCAGGGGTGGGAGGCCAGTTGTGTGGATACCGGCTGCTTTACCTTGTACTATGGTACTATGGTTTCAGGGGTGGGGGGCCAACTGGGTGGGTACCGGCTGCTTCACCTTGTACTATGGTACTATGGTTTCAGGGGTGGGGGGCCAGTTGGGTGGGTACCGGCTGCTTTACCTTGTACTATGGTACTATGGTTTCAGGGGTGGGGGGCCAGTTGGGTGGGTACCGGCTGCTTTACCTTGTGCTATGGTTTCAGGGGTGGGGGGCCAGTTGGGTGGGTACCGGCTGCTTTACCTTGTACTATGATGCTGTGGTTTCAGGGGTGGGGGGCCAGTTGGGTGGGTACCGGCTGCTTTACCTTGTACTATGATGCTGTGGTTTCAGGGGTGGGGGGCCAGTTGGGTGGGTACCGGCTGCTTTACCTTGTGCTCTGGTTTCAGGGGTGGGGGGCCAGTTGGGTGGGTACCGGCTGCTTTACTTTGTGCTATGGTTTCAGGGGTGGGGGGCCAGTTGGGTGGGTACCGGCTGCTTTACCTTGTGCTATGGTTTCAGGGGTGGGAGGCCAGTTGTGTGGATACCGGCTGCTTTACCTTGTACTATGGTACTATGGTTTCAGGGGTGGGGGGCCAACTGGGTGGGTACCGGCTGCTTCACCTTGTACTATGGTACTATGGTTTCAGGGGTGGGGGGCCAGTTGGGTGGGTACCGGCTGCTTTACCTTGTACTATGGTACTATGATTTCAGGGGTGGGGGGCCAGTTGGGTGGGTACCGGCTGCTTTACCTTGTACTATGGTACTATGGTTTTAGGGGTGGGAGGCCAGTTGGGTGGGTAGTGGTGCTTTACCTTGTGCTATGATTTCAGGGGTGGGAGGCCAGTTGTGTGGATACCGGCTGCTTTACCTTGTACTATGGTACTATGGTTTCAGGGGTGGGGGGCCAACTGGGTGGGTACCGGCTGCTTCACCTTGTACTATGGTACTATGGTTTCAGGGGTGGGGGGCCAGTTGGGTGGGTACCGGCTGCTTTACCTTGTACTATGGTACTATGATTTCAGGGGTGGGGGGCCAGTTGGGTGGATACCGGCTGCTTTACCTTGTACTATGGTACTATGGTTTCAGGGGTGGGGGGCCAGTTGGGTGGGTACCGGCTGCTTTACCTTGTGCTATGGTTTCAGGGGTGGGGGGCCAGTTGGGTGGGTACCGGCTGCTTTACCTTGTACTATGATGCTGTGGTTTCAGGGGTGGGGGGCCAGTTGGGTGGGTACCGGCTGCTTTACCTTGTACTATGATGCTGTGGTTTCAGGGGTGGGGGGCCAGTTGGGTGGGTACCGGCTGCTTTACCTTGTGCTATGGTTTCAGGGGTGGGGGGCCAGTTGGGTGGGTACCGGCTGCTTTACTTTGTGCTATGGTTTCAGGGGTGGGGGGCCAGTTGGGTGGGTACCGGCTGCTTTACCTTGTGCTATGGTTTCAGCGGTGGGGGGCCAGTTGGGTGGGTACCGGCTGCTTTACCTTGTACTATGGTACTATGGTTTCAGGGGTGGGGGGCCAGTTGGGTGGGTACCGACTGCTTTACCTTGTACTATGGTACTATGGTTTCAGGGGTGGGGGGCCTGTTGGGTGGGTACCGGCTGCTTTACCTTGTACTGTGGTTTCAGGGGTGGGGGGCCAGTTGGGTGGGTACCGGCTGCTTTACCTTGTACTATGATGCTGTGGTTTCAGGGGTGGGGGGCCAGTTGGGTGGGTACCGGCTGCTTTACCTTGTACTATGATGCTGTGGTTTCAGGGGTGGGAGGCCAGCTGGGTGCATACCGGCTGAGCAGCGCCATACCCCAGGACCAGCAGTGGGGGGTGGTCAGTGTTGATGATGTCAGTCTTGTCTCATCTCACATCACCACTGGCCTTTCTCGCTCATCCATGCAGGTTGGTTCCTCTTTTCTGCATTCTCTGTGTGTATTACATAGGCCTAATATCAGTTTCTTGGGATGATACTGTTTCCCGTAAACATGACCCCTGTATCTGTAGTCAGCAGCAATTTACCTGTAACTGAAACTTGACCCCTGCATCTGTATCCGGTAACACTTTACCTGTGTCTGTGACTGAAACATGACCTCTGCATCTGTATCCATTAGCAACTTACCTGTGACTGGAACTTGATCCCTGCAACTGTATCCGGTAACACTTTACCGGTGTCTGTGACTGAAACATGACCTCTGCATCTGTATCCATTAGCAACTTACCTGTGACTGAAACTTGACCTCTGCATCTGTAGCCAGTAACACTTTACCTGTGACCAAAACTTGACCCCTGCATCTGTAGCCAGTAACACTTTACCTGTGACTGAAACTTGACCCCTGCATCTGTAGCCAGTAACACTTTACCTGTGCCTGGAACTTGACCCCTGCATCTGTAGCCAGTAACACTTTACCTGTGACTGAAACTTGACCCCTGCATCTGTAGCCAGTAACACTTTACCTGTGACTGAAACCTGACCCCTGCATCTGTAGCCAGTAACACTTTACCTGTGACTGAAGCTTGTCCACTGCATCTGTAGTTGGTGGCACTCTACCTGTGACTGAAACTTGGTGTGCATGCTTTTTCAAAGAGTGAACACTGTCAGTCAGACAGAAAAGCGTTACAGGTCATATAATCACAGAAATAGGATTTGGAACGACCACTGGTCATACTGTCAGCTTTGTGTAGTACAACAACAGGACTGACACGTCATCTCATATGATCAACAAAGTTGCAGTTGGAAGATCAGAACACATGTCAGCATTCTCAGAAACTTGGCCTAACTGGAACTGACCTACTTTTAGCTGGAGTGACTTACTTTGGGGGCAGGGGGAGGCGATGTCTGGTTTTTACTATGCTTATTGTGTGCGTGAAAGAGTAAAGAAATAACCACTGAAAGTGAAACCTTTTTGTGTGAATGCTTTCCTAATGAAAAGTGCTGAAAGATGGCTGCTGCAGCAGCATGGTGGCTTTGTGACGTGTCCAGTATGTCTGTTTATTATTATCTGTTTAAATGCTTCTTATGAGTATGTTTATTATTATCTGTTTAAATGCTTCTTATGAGTATGTTTATTATTATCTGTTTAAATGCTTCTTATGAGTATGTTTATTATTATCTGTTTAAATGCTTCTTATGTTGCTCCGATGCTCATTTTATGTGGTGTTTCTTTAAATTAGCGAGGCTTAGTAGTTAGCTAAATTGCCCTGTGGTGCATGATTAAAGTATGTAACAGTGTAGCACAATGCATCAACAACACATCCAACTGCAAGTCAAAATGCACACATGGTAAAAATAAAAATAAAAACACCCAGCCACATCTATTTTGACAGACAAGACAAAACAACTTACAAATTTAGGGACAGGTTCCTTTTATCATTAAGAATAATAATGGAAGTTTGTAAAGCACCTACCCTGACATAACATAATGATAATATCACATGTAAGAGCAGGACGCCAAGGTGGCTGATGAGCTGTGATTAAAAGACTGTTACCAAAGAGACAGAGGATGTATGATTAAAGACGACAGAGAATGTGTCAGAAAAGGACTGTTAAAAAGGAAACAGAAGATGTATAATAAAAAGACTGTCACCATGGAGACAGATGATGTCTAATCAAAAGACATTTCAGCAGATGGTCAGATAAGGATGTATGGAGGTGTTGCGAGTCATTGTGCTACACGTTTTGTTACAGGTGAGTTGTGAGGGTGCATTTGAGGTGGTGGACTTCAGCAGTCTGACGCTACAGCCTGTGGTGGACCCAGTGGTTCTTAACGCCACTGTCAGCATTCAGCATCACCAGCAGGTCAGTCACATCTTTCTCTCTCTCTCTCTGTCTCTCCGTGTCTGTCACTCTCTGTGTGTCTCTGTCTCTGTCTCTCTCTCTGTCTGTCATTATCATTATCGACTTGTTTCTTGGTTTACTGGTGTCCATTTCAACATGGTTTGTATATATGTACATGTACTCAACATACTGTAGCTCATTGTATCCTTAGTTAATAGCAGTTTCCCTCATGGGCGAGGGCTGGATGTAAAAAGACCTTGAGTATTCTCCACTACCCTCATAAAATAAAGTTTATTCATTCATTCATTCTTTCTTTCTCTCTCTCTCTCTGCTGAGCATCACTACATCTCTGTGTTCAACAAGACTACACTGCTTTCAGTCAGAGTTCAGTCAGAGCTGTGTGTTCAGCATCACTACATTTTTCTTTGCATTTAGCGTCGCTACATCTCTCAGTCTCTCACTGTGTTCGGCATCATCAGCAAGCATGTCAAATCTGTGCATGTTCAGCATCAACAACAGGTCAGTCACATCTCTTTAACTAAGTGTTCACCATCAACAACAGGTCAGTCGCATCTCTTTAATTGTTCAGCATCAACAACAGGTCAGTCGCATTTCTTTAAGTATTCAGCATCAACAACAGGTCAGTCACATCTCTTTAAGTGTTCAGCATCAACAACAGGTCAGTCACATCTCTTCAGTGTTCAACATCAACAACAGGTCAGTCGCATCTCTTTAAGTGTTCAGCATCAACAACAGGTCAGTCGCATCTCTTTAAGTGTTCAGCATCAACAACAGGTCAGTCACATCTCTTTAACTAAGTGTTCAGCATCAACAACAGGTCAGTCGCATCTCTTTAAGTGTTCAGCATCAACAACAGGTCAGTCGCATCTCTTTAAGTGTTCAGCATCAACAACAGGTCAGTCACATCTCTTTAAGTGTTCAGCGTCAACAACAGGTCAGTCGCATCTCTTTAAGTGTTCAGCATCAACAACAGGTCAGTCACATCTCTTTAACTAAGTGTTCAGCATCAACAACAGGTCAGTCGCATCTCTTTAAGTGTTCAGCATCAACAACAGGTCAGTCACATCTCTTTAAGTGTTCAGCATCAGAAACAAGTCAACCACATCTCGTTAATGTTCAGCATCACAAATAGGTCTGTCACCTTTGGAATGGCCCAACAGGCCTAGTCATACATTTAGCTGATGGCAGCAGTTACTCAAAAGTGGAAGATTACAAACCGAAAACAATGAACAGCACAGTGACTTGAAATACAAATGACTCCAAGAGAAAATGGCTGCAGTTTCAGTTTTAACTTCATGGCATTACCAAGTCCCTTGGCAGGTGCAAACTGGATTAACCAGTTATCATCAGCCGTACTGTTCATCTTTGGAAACTGATGCTCTTGTGGACGCTGTTCCAATCAGTTCAAACTTTCTGAACAGCAAATTCATTGAACATTTCTACTTTCCTGTATTGTGGCTTTTTCACTCATGTTTGATGCATTGTCATCAGATTTTGCTCATTGGCTGTAACACTGCCAAAGTTGTGCCTTATATTCAACATTCTGTTTATATATTATTTTAGGGTTTGGATCTTGTATAGAGCAGTGTGCTCACCCTTGTCTATGAGATGCAGGGCTGCGGAAGTGACTGCTGTTATTACTATTATATTCAGGAGCATTTTATCTGTGTATTTTTCACTTTTGAGCCAAGTTTCAGGGATGCACCTCATGTCCAGAAGCGCCCTGTACCCAGGAACGATGGTAATTTTGCTGTGTGGTGTTTGCAGCCATCAGCAGTTGACGTTGACATCCACACCAGCCGTCTGCACCTTCACCTGGGAAGGAGCGGCCTGCACACCATCAACACTTCCCTCAGGGCCTGGACTCAGGTCAGCTGCTGCCTCTGCAAAAACACCAAAACAACACAACAAAACCCCAGTGTTGTACATTATGCACTGACATGCAGTTTTTGCCTCTGTACCAGCAGGACAGCTTCCAGGGTACAGACAGAACCATCTTGTCTGTGTCTTGAAAACTTGTGGCATGCTTTTTGTCTGCCATCCTGTCCATGTCTTGTTGGGTCATGCTTTTTGTCTGCCATCTTGTCCATGTCTTGTGTCATGCATTGTCTGCCATCTTGTCCATGTCTTGTGTCATGCATTGTCTGCCATCTTGTCCATGTCTTGTGTCATGCATTGTCTGCCATCTTGTCCATGTCTTGTGTCATGCATTGTCTGCCATCTTGTCCATGTCTTGTGTCATGCATTGTCTGCCATCTTGTCCATGTCTTGTGTCATGCTTTGTCTGCCATCTTGTCCATGTCTTGGTGTGTCGTGCTTTGTGTCTGCCATCTTGTCCATGTCTTGGTGTGTCGTGCTTTGTGTCTGCCATCTTGTCCATGTCTTGGTGTGTCGTGCTTTGTGTCTGCCATCTTGTCCATGTCTTGGTGTGTCGTGCTTTGTGTCTGCCATCTTGTCCATGTCTTGGTGTGTCGTGCTTTGTGTCTGCCATCTTGTCCATGTCTTGGTGTGTCGTGCTTTGTGTCTGCCATCTTGTCCATGTCTTGGTGTGTCATGCTTTGTGTCTGCCATCTTGTCCATGTCTTGGTGTGTCGTGCTTTGTGTCTGCCATCTTGTCCATGTCTTGGTGTGTCATGCTTTGTGTCTGCCATCTTGTCCATGTCTTGGTGTGTCATGCTTTGTGTCTGCCATCTTGTCCATGTCTTGGTGTGTCATGCTTTGTGTCTGCCATCTTGTCCATGTCTTGGTGTGTCATGCTTTGTGTCTGCCATCTTGTCCATGTCTTGGTGTGTCATGCTTTGTGTCTGCCATCTTGTCCATGTCTTGGTGTGTCGTGCTTTGTGTCTGCCATCTTGTCCATGTCTTGGTGTGTCATGCTTTGTGTCTGCCATCTTGTCCATGTCTTGGTGTGTCATGCTTTGTGTCTGCCATCTTGTCCATGTCTTGGTGTGTCATGCTTTGTGTCTGCCATCTTGTCCATGTCTTGGTGTGTCATGCTTTGTGTCTGCCATCTTGTCCATGTCTTGGTGTGTCATGCTTTGTGTCTGCCATCTTGTCCATGTCTTGTTGTGTCACACTTTTGCCTGCCTACTGTCTTTGAACTTGCTGCTGCAGGATCATGAGCTGCAGAGGTCATGGTCACAGTGAGGAGTTAGATCCACAGAAAAGAATGACTGCCCTGCGTCTTTTGAAGAGCTGAGCCTTTTTCAGCCAACTGCCTGTAACTGTGCATGTCTCAGCATAAATGTTGTGTTAAAAGTTTATGTCAAAATCTGTGTTAGAAATTTATGTCTAATCAGTGTCATCAAGATTAAAATGATAGTGAAGATTTAAAAATTTAGCATTTGTCTTGTTATTGTTTAGTTTTTTTGTTTTTTTGTATTGCTTTGTGTGAGATGTTGGCATTGCTAGTTACTTTGAGGTCTGTGTTTTTGTCCTCTGTGTGTGCAGTTTGGTGAGAAGACAGTTGACACAGCACTGCTGTTTGCCCCTTTCATCCTGTGCAACAACACACAGCAAACTCTTCGTTTCGGACAGGTAGGTCCACACAAATAGGCCTTCACACATTCCATTCTTCCAGGTTAGGTTCATGTGCACTTGTTTTCTGGACTACCTTTCTTTCTGGAGTGCCCTTCTTTCTGGAGTACCTTTGTTTCTGGAGTGCCCTTGTTTCTGGAGTATCTCTGTTTCTGGAGTACCTTTGCACCTGTGAGAGTGAGACATCAAACAACAGAATGCATAGCAATTTTATGAAAGAATCCTCATACCAAATAATCTTGCCTTAGTAATTTGTGCATGTTTTTTGAACTGGACCCTTCAGTGTTAGACAAAAATCCAGAAATGAATGTTGTTATTGAATAAAATTGTGCCCACCTATTTCAGTGTGATTGAAGAAAGGTTTAGTATGACATGTAGGATGTGTGCTTGGCCATTCATTTCCTGCTGTTGCTGTTATTGCAGTCAGTCTTCTTGGTGGTGGTGCTATCTGTCTGCCAGTCTGTCTGACTTTCTCTCTCATCATGCATGTAACCTGTTTTTACCTGTATAATTTCTTGAACTTGAAGTAATCATACATAGTCTCATAGAATACCTAGTCTGAAGTGAGTAGAATTGGTCAAACTCTGAGTTTTGAAACCAGCAGAAATGTTGGTGTTGTTTTCAGGCTGGAACAGATGAAAATGTTGTGTTGTTTTCAGGCTGGAACAGATGAAAATGTGTTGTTTTCAGGCTGGAACAGATGAAAATGTTGGTGTTGTTTCCAGGCTGGAACAGATGAAAATGTTGTGTTGTTTCCAGGCTGGAACAGATGAAAATGTTGTGTTGTTTTCAGGCTGGAACAGATGGAAATGTTGTGTTGTTTTCAGGCTGGAACAGATGGAAATGTTGTGTTGTTTTCAGGCTGGAACAGATGGAAATGTTGTGTTGTTTTCAGGCTGGAACAGATGGAAATGTTGTGTTGTTTTCAGGCTGGAACAGATGGAAATGTTGGTTTTGTTTTCAGGCTTGAACAGATGGAAATGTTGTGTTGTTTTCAGGCTAGAACAGATGGAAATGTGTTGTTTTCAGGCTGGAACAGATGGAAATGTTGGTGTTGTTTTCAGGTTGGAACAGATGAAAATGTTGTGTTGTTTTCAGGCTGGAACAGATGAAAATGTTGTGTTGCACTCGGGCTTCATGTGTCCCTACTCCTGGCGTTCTTATACAGCCAAACAGGTATGCTTGATTACTTAATCAGCCACCTGTGTCCTCCTTACCCCTGGCATTCTTATACAGCCAGACAGGTATGTTTGACTACCCCTTCACTGGAACAACTGTGGCCTCAGTTCAGACCAGTGTCGACCTTACTCCTGGTGTTCATATACAGCCAAATAGGTATGCTTGACTACTTCACTGGAACAACTGTGGCCTCAGTACAAACCTGTGTCCACCTTACTCCTGGTGTTACGCAGTGCAGCTAGAGCTCTTATTTTCCTAAACCAACCAAACGCGCATTAAAATTTGGACAAATCACCAGAAACCAACCAAACACACATCACTTTTTGGACATATGATGGCATGCACAGTTGTAAATAGGTGGTTGAATATGTAAATAGGTGGTTGAATGTGTGAACCTTTCTGTACATATGATGGCATGCGCAGTTGTAAATAGGTGGTTGACTATGTAAATAGGTGGTTGAATGTGTGAAACTTTCTGTACGTATGATGGCATGCGCAGTTGTAAATAGGTGGTTGAATATGTAAATAGGTGGTTGAATGTATGAACCTTTCTGTACGTATGATGGCATGCGCAGTTGTAAATAGGTGGTTGAATATGTAAATAGGTGGTTGAATGTGTGAACCTTTCTGTACATATGATGGCATGCACAGTTGAAAATAAGTGGTTGAATATGTAAATAGGTGGTTGAATGTGTGAAACTTTCTGTACATATGATGGCATGCACAGTTGTAAATAGGTGGTTGAATGTGTGGAGCTTTCTGTACATAAAAAAAACAAAACATAAATTTTCTATAGCGCTATTCCCAGCTGAGCGCCATATGATGGCATGCACAGTTGTAAATAGGTGCTTGAATGTGTGGAGCTTTCTGTACATATGATGGCATTCACAGTTGTAAATAGGTGCTTGAATGTGTGGAGCTTTCTGTACATATGATGGCATTCACTGTGTAAATAGGTGGTTGAATATGCAGATCTATCTGCATGTTTGCAGGTGTACCTCTTACTCTTTGACCTGCTAAGAGATCCATTTAAAAAAGACAATGTTTACAACAGATATGGGCTTTTTCACAGGTTAAATGACACACATGTATCTGCATGCATACACACACCTGCACACACACACACATGCAAGCACACACACGCACACATATACACACACACACACACACACACGTACACACACACACGCGCGCGTGCACACACACACACACACACACACACACACACACATGCAAGCACACATACGCACACATACACACACACCCACACACATGCTCATGCACACACACATGCACACACCTCACACACATATAAATTGGGTTTATACAGTCATGTTATACTCTGTGTGTTTGTTAATTTTTCTTACTAAAATGTTAATGCAAATGACAGATCAAATAGATCAGATGGATTTTTCTGACTAAAATGTTAATGTAAATGACAGATCAAATAGATCAGGTGGATTTTTCTGACTAAAATGTTAATGCAAATGACAGATCAAATAGATCAGGTGGAAATCTTGCATCTTGCTGCCTCTTCATTTAGACAGGTGGCGCTGATGTGCCCCGCTAGACATCACCACCGAACTACATTGCATATGTTGTGTTTGTTGCAGCAACTGCACCTCTGTCTGGACCATCCCACATGGCGCTGGTGTGCCCCGCTAGACATCACCACTGAAGGACAGATTGTGCGTGTTGTGCGAGCCAGGGACCAACGTTACACACTGATCATTCAGATCAGAAATTTATCTCCCATTCACAAACAGGTGTTTATCTTGCTTCTGTTACTTACACACTCATCATTCACGCAGGAATCTCTCTCCAGTTCACAAACAGGTGTTTATCTTGCTTCTGTTACTTACACACTCATCAGTCACGCAGGAATCTCTCTCCAGTTCACAAACAGGTGTTTATCTTGCTTCTGTTACTTACACACTCATCATTCACACAAGAATCTCTCTCCAATTCACAAACAGGTGTTTATCTTGCTTCTGTCACTTACACACTCATCATTCACTCAGGAATCTCTCTTCAATTCACAAACAGGTGTTTATCTTGCTTCTGTTACTTACACACTCATCATTCACACAGGAATCTCTCTCCAATTCACAAACAGGTGTTTATCTTGCTTCTGTCACTTACACACTCATTGTTCATTGTAGTCATTAACCCTTTGTCCCCTGTCACACTGTTCATTATAGTCATTAACCCTTTGTCCCCTGCCACACAGTGTTCATTGTAGTCATTAACCCTTTGTCCCCAGTCACACAGTGTTCATTGTAGTCATTAACCCTTTGTCCCCTGTCACACTGTTCATTATAGTCATTAAACCTTTGTCCACTGTCACACAGCTTTCATTGTAGTCATTAACCCTTTGTCCCCTGTCACACTGTTCATTATAGTCATTAACCCTTTGTCCCCTGCCACACAGTGTTCATTGTAGTCATTAACCCTTTGTCCCCTGCCACACAGTGTTCATTGTAGTCATTAACCCTTTGTCCCCTGTCACACTGTTCATTATAGTCATTAAACCTTTGTCCACTGTCACACAGCTTTCATTGTAGTCATTAACCCTTTGTCCCCAGTCACACAGTGTTCATTGTAGTCATTAACCCTTTGTCCCTAGTCACACAGTGTTCATTGTAGTCATTAACCCTTTGTCCTCAGTCTCATAGTGTTCATTATATTAACTGCCCCTGCCCCCTTTCTTTTAATGGAATTTTTATTTTTTCTCTCCAATATTCTAAGCAATCTTCATGATATGATTTGAGCCTTAGTTGATTGAACTGAAAAAGAGGGTTCTAAGTAGGTGATGATGATGCAGGATCAGTTAGTTGATTGAACTGAACAAGAGGGTTCTAAGTAGGTGATGATGCAGGATCAGTTAGCTGATTGAACTGAAAAAGAGGGTTCTAAGTAGGTGATAATGCAGGATCAGTTAAGGATTCAAATGGGGGAGCAGAGATAGCTCAGTGGTAGAGTGACAGGTTCATGATCAAAAGGTCCTGGTTTCAAGTCCTGGCAGGAATGGCTGGGGATTTTTCTTCTCCAGGATCAACTTTCTGTGCTGACTCTTACTTCACTAAAAGTTCCGCTCCCATGTTACTGCGTTAGTATGTAAAAGATCCCAGTTGTTTTGCCAAAAGAGCAGGTGGCAGGTTACAGCTAAGCACACATGTATCCTATGTATGTGGTTTCAATTAACTTGAATAAAGTGACACTGTAAACTGGTGCATGGCTGTATAGTGTACACAGAACTTGCACCAAAATAGCAGCAGTTTCATGTGGCACCAGCCGTGTAACAAGTAAACAGTGCTGTAACCACTTTGGTGGCTATTCAAAAGTCACTGTGTAGGGCTACAGTCAGTCACTGAGGGTGGCATACGACTAGAGCGCAGTGGCTATGCAAAAGTCACTGTGTAAGGCTACAGTCAGTCACTGAGGGTGGCATATGACTAGAGTGCAGTGGGTCTGTTTGGAAGCAGAGAGCAGCGCTACAGTTGCCACTGTGAAGGCTTGGGGCTCATCTGGAGACGAGGCGCTGGGCAAGTGTTCAAATAAATCAACAAAATGGTTTGGGTGATTGCATGAGCCTTTGTGCTTGAAGAGGCCAAGGTGTTTCTTTGTGTATTCTTGCTGCTCATCTCTTACCTGTCTGGGCAGTGTGATCTGTTTTTCACGGCAGGTGACGGTAAGCGGGCAGTTCATGGTGCGCAGCCAACTGTCCCAGGCAGTGGAGGTGCGTTTCCAGTTACGGGAGGGAGAAGATGGGGAAGCAGAGTGCGTGTCATTGGTGGAGGGCGGTAAGCCGGTGCCGTCGTTTGTGATAGAGCATGAGGATGTGCGGGGTGTCAGCGTGCGTCTGGCTGGTCACCATCTGCCCTGGTCACACACAGTGCATCTCAGTGGCAACGCCTTGCACAGCAACCAGCTGCTCAAGGTACAGTGGTATTGGCAGCAACAAGGTAGCTAGTGTCATTTGCTCCAACAGGGTTATTTGTAGCTATATATGGTGTTATTTGTAGTGACAGCAGCAACAGCGTTATTTGTAGCAACCATGTTGTTTGTAGTTGCAGTATTTTTGTTGTGAAAGTGTAGCTACAGTGTTATTTGTAGTGACAGCAGCAACAGTGTTATTTGTAGCAACCATGTTGTTTGTAGTTGCAGTATTTTTGTAGTGAAAGTGTAGCTACAGTGTTATTTGTTATTTGTAGTGACAGCAGCAACAGTGTTATTTGTAGCAACCGTGTTGTTTGTAGCTGCAGTATTTTTGTAGTGAAAGTGTAGCTACAGTGTTACTTGTTACTACAGTAGCCACAGTGTTTTTGATGGTGAACCTGACCATTTGTAGCCAGTGTTATTTGTAGTGACAGTGTAGCACAGGGTTAGCTGTAATTACAGTACCCACAGTGTTGTTTGTAGTGACAGTGTAGCTACAGGGTTAGCTGTAATTACAGTACCCACAGTGTTGTTTGTAGTGACAGTGTAGCTACAGGGTTAGCTGTAATTACAGTACCCACAGTGTTGTTTGTAGTGACAGTGTAGCTACAGGGTTAGCTGTAATTACAGTACCCACAGTGTTGTTTGTAGTGACAGTGTAGCTACAGGGGTATTTGTAGCTACAGTAGCCACAGTGTTATCAGTAGTCACACTGTTATTTGTAGCCACAGTGTTATTTGTAGTGACAGTATAACACCGTTATTTGTAGCTACAGTAGCCACAGTGTTATCAGTAGTCACACTGTTATTTGTAGCCACAGTGTTATTTGTAGTGACAGTATAACACGGTTATTTGTAGCTACAGTAGCCACAGGGTTATTTGTTGCCACATGCACAGTGTTATTTTTAGCTACAGGGTTATTTGTAGGCACAGTTTATATATAGCTATAGTGTTATTTGTCACTACAGTAGCCTGTGTTGTTTGTAACTACAGTAGCCACAGCATTATTTGTAGCCACAGGGTTATTTGTAACCACTGGGTTATTTGTAGTAACAGTAAGCACTATGTTTTTTGTAGCCAGTGGGTTATTTGTAGCCACAGGGTTATCTGTAGTGACAGTGTAACTGTAGGAATATTTATGACCCCAAAAGTAATGGTGTTATTTGTAGCCACAGGGTTATTTGTACTCCATGCCTTACCTGTCTTTTGTTGTGCAACAGACTGTTTCCTGTTCTGGTAGTATTGTGTCTGACCTGTTTGAGTAACACAGACTGTTTCCTGTTCTGGTAGTATTGTGTCTGACCTGTTTGAGTAACACAGACTGTTTCCTGTTCTGGTAGTATTGTGTCTGACCTGTTTGAGTAACACAGACTGTTTATTTTTAGAGGGATCATTAACACTTTGCACTGGAATGTGAGTCATCTTGTCTTTTGTGTTTCTTTTCTTTCCCATTTTTGTCAGGTGACATATGACTAAGACCATTGTGCATTTGTTTAGGTGTTGCTGCCTGATGGAGTGTCTTTTATTCATGTTTGGTGCCGTGTATTCTGTCAGTGCTTTGGAGATACTCGGCAAAAACTGGTGAGCTTTTGTTCCTGTTTCACCCCCACGCCCCTCCTCCATATGTCAACGTGAAATGTAGTTGGCAGGGATATTAAAATGACCATGTTGGCATGTTGGAGTTTTGGGGTCCAGACAGTCTTGTCTGAACTGCTGAACCTTGTGCCGCCACACTTTGGATAGCATGCCTCACCATGAGCTGGGGGGTTGGGCAGAAGTATTTCACATCTCTACCATCTAGCTCAAAGGTCACAGCATGGATTCACTGAGTTTTTGTTTAATTACTGTTAGCATCACTTTATGGATGCTATTGAAATGTTTGGAACCATGGATTAACTGAGTTTTTGTTTAATTACTGTTAGCATCACTTTATGGATGCTATTGAAATGTTTGGAACCATGGATTAACTGAGTTTTTGTTTAATTACTGTTAGCATCACTTTATGGATGCTATTGAAATGTTTGGAACCATGGATTAACTGAGTTTTTGTTTAATTACTGTTAGCATCACTTTATGGATGCTATTGAAATGTTTGGAACCCAGCTGTGTGCTGCACAATACATCATGAGCTGCAGTGACATGCGCAGTTTTGTTCCCTTATTTCCCAGTCAGAGTGAAGTTCAAGCCCATAGGGAGGGTGATAACATTGGAACCATTTGGAACCAAACTTTGTAGGGTGATAACTTTGAAACCATTTGGAACCAAACATTGTAGGGTGACAACTTTGGAACCATTTGGAACCAAACTTTGTAGGGTGACAACATTGGAACCATTTGGAACCAAACTTTGTAGGGTGACAACATTGGAACCATTTGGAACCAAACTTTGTAGGGTGATAACATCAGAACCATTTGGAACCAAACTTTGTAGGGTGACAACACTGGAACCATTTGCCACCAAACTTTGTAGGGTGACAACATTGGAACCATTTGGAACCAAACTTTGTAGGATGACAACATTGGAACCATTTGCAACCAAACATTGTAGGGTGATAACATCGGAACCATTTGGAACCAAACTTTGTATGGTGATAGCATTGGAACCATTTGGAACCAAACATTGTAGGGTGATAGCATCAGAACCATTTGGCACCAAACTTTATAGGGTGATAGCACTGGAACCATTTGGAACCAAACTTTGTATGATGATAGCATTGGAACCATTTGGAACCAAACATTGTAGGGTGATAGACTCAGAACCATTTGGAACCAGACTTTGTAGGGTGATAAGATCGGAACCATTTGGAACCAAACTTTGTAGAATGATAACATCAGAACTGTTTGGAACCACACTTTGTATGGTGACAACATCAGAACCATTTGGAACCACACTTTGTATGGTGATAACATCGGAGCCATTTGGAACCACACTTTGTATGGTGATAACTTTGGAGCCATTTGGAACCAAACTTTGTATGGTGATAACTTTGGAGCCATTCGGAACCAAACTTTGTATGGTGACAACATCAGAACCATTCGGAACCAAACTTTGAGCATCATGCAAAAAATTAAATGGATTTCTACCTTGAAGGTCAAAGTTTTTTTTGCCATCCAGGTAACAGACCTTTTGCTGCTTGTGAATGTTGTTTTGTGAAGATTGACAAAGATTTCAAACCATTCTTACTTAAAATGAAGAGACATCTGTTTTTAGCCTGGCATGACATCTTGAGCCATTTTGTCAGATGGTTATTTGCTGAGGAAAAACCCTTCAGGTGGGATTTGCTGAACGCTGTAAATGTCAAACTCTGCATAATGGTAGTCTCAATGAGGTTTACTTGCCCATACCACTGTCAGTGACTGTGGCCTTATTTTAAGAACTCACAGGAGCATCAGGCAGTAGTGAAAATGAAAGTTGTATATTTTGTCCAATCCATTTCAAACCTTATTCAGTTTGCTAAATACATAGCTTGTGTATTATGTAAATTACACTGAAGAAAATATTTTACACACACACACACACACACACACACACACACACACACACACACACACACACACACACATGCACACACACAAGCATGCGTGCACGCACACACGCACTCATACACACACACACACACACACACACACACACACACACACACATCTGAAGGTAACAACCAGCATTGTGAAACATGATCAGAGCACACAAAAGCTTTACAAGAATGCTTGTTTTAGCCAGAGAGTACAGAAACCTGTGCAAATGTTTATGGTAGACCCCTTTCTCAAGCAACAAACAGATGGGTAATACATACACAAAAATAACAAAAATGATGAGAGGAATTAAATTTAGTCTTCTCAGCTTTCAATTTGTAATGAAGTTGTTTTGAGGAGACTGCAAACATGAGTCCGACATGTATGTGAAGTAGGTGTAGTAAAAGAGATATAATGTGGAAGTTGATATAAGGTGCAGACAACAGGCAAATTTTAGTGTATGATTTTGGCATGGAATAAAACAAATCTTGTGTAGTGTACAGCAGTGTCTGCACAAAAGTATATTGTTATTGCTGTCACCACTTGCTGTTAATCACAAATTTCTCAAAATCTCTGGGCATCATTATTTACCCACCAACGTGCATGATGATGTCAACACATCAGACATTGTAAAGTCTGTTTTTGTCCTCACCCCCCCCACCCACCCACACCTCCTCATGTCCTGTTTTTCATTTTCACCTTCTGGCAACAAGTTGGATCAACAAAAAATTTCACCTTTTAGCCTCAGACTCAAAGGTTTATATGTGTGTTAGTGCGTGTGAATAGAAGATGCTGAATAGTGAATTGTTCACCAGCCTCAGACTCAAAGGTTTATATGTGTGTTAGTGCGTGTGAATAGAAGATGCTGAATAGTGAATTGTTCACCAGATTTTAACCTGTGCAGATTTTCCTGTCTCCTCTGTACGTGCTGCGTTCACATCTGCCATTGCCTCTCCATGTCAAACTGCTGACACCACGCACCAAGCAACACCAGGTGCTAGAAGTGGAAGGTCAAGGCCAGGAATACCAGCTGCATTGTAGCGGTGGTGATGTGACACACCAGCTCTCTTTCCAGCTTGGGTCAGCCAGTGTTTTTTTCTCCCGCTGTTCTGTGCATGTCTACATGCTGTTTGTGTATTCCTGTAGGACAGTCAGTGTGTGTGTGTCTTCATGCTGTTTGTGTATTCCTGCAGGACAGTCAGTGTGTGTGTGTGTGTGTCTCCATGCTGTTTGTGTATTCCTGCAGTAGTAGTAGTACGTTGGTGTTTTATGCCCAGTCAACCAGTGCAGTTATATCAGGGCGATACACATTTTGTCATCATATATTACTTTATAAAAAGTGTATCTGTGTTAAAATTGGTATATATGTACAATTTTAAAATTATACTTGAAAAGGGGAGTAAGACACCAATTTGTGCGTGTGTGTGTATGTGTGTGTGTGTGTGTGTGTGTGTGTGTGTGTGTGTGTGTGTGTGTGTGTGTGTGTGTGTGTGTGTGTGTTCCAGGCCAGAGGTGGCAGAGTCCAGCCCTCCTGTGGTGCTGTCCACGGGACTGGTGGATCAAGTGGAGCAGACAGCAGTGACACATGTGGACCTCCAGGCCCTGTGTGAGGAACAGCCGTCCATCGTGGCCTGTGACTGGCCTTACACCTCACTGCAGTCCTCCAGGTCTCACTGTCACACACATCTCTCCTCACTTCTATACATCACACATCTCTCCTCGCTTCTATACATCACACATCTCTCCTCGCTTCTATACATCACACATCTCTCCTCCCTTTTATACATCACACATCTCTCCTCACTTTTATACATCACACATCTCTCCTCACTTCTATACATCACACATCTCTCCTCACTTCTATACATCACACATCTCTCCTCACTTCTATACATCACACATCTCTCCTCACTTCTATTCACAAATCTCTCCTCACTTCTATTCATCACACATTTCTGCTCACTTCTATACGTCACACATCTCTCCTCACTTCTGTACATGACACATTTCTGCTCACTTCTATACATCACACATTTCTGCTCACTTCTGTACATCACACATCTCTCCTCGCTTGCATACATCACATATTTCTCCTCGCTTCTATACATCACATATTTCTCCTCACTTCTATGCATAACACATTTCTTCACACTTTTATGCATCACACATTTCTTCTCACTTCTATACATCACACATCTCTCCTCACTTTTATACATCACATCTCTCCTCGCTTCTATACATCACACATCTCTCCTCACTTCTATACATCACACATCTCTCCTCACTTCTATACATCACACATCTCTCCTCACTTTTATACATCACACATCTCTCCTCACTTCTATACATCACACATCTCTCCTCACTTTTATACATCACACATTTCTTCTTACTTTTATACATCACACATCTCTCCTCACTTTTATACATCACACATCTCTCCTCACTTCTATACATCACACATCTCTCCTCACTTCTGTACATCACACATCTCTCCTCGCTTCTATGCATCACACATTTCTCCTCACTTCTATGCATCACACATCTCTCTTCACTTGTATACATCACACATCTCTCCTCACTTTTATACATCACACATCTCTCCTCGCTTCTATACATCACACATCTCTCCTCACTTTTATACATCACACATCTCTCCTCACTTTTATACATCACACATCTCTCCTCGCTTCTATACATCACACATCTCTCCTCGCTTCTATACATCACACATTTCTGCTCACTTCTATACATTACACATCTCTCGTCACAAGAAGAGAAGTTGGAGAGTGACCTCAGAGCCCACTGTGGGTAGGTGGAGTGGGGTGCAACAGACTGGTGTAGACGCCAGCATTTGTGTTGCAGTGTGTGGAGTGAGGTGACAGACTGGTGTTGCAGTGTGTGGAGTGAGGTGACAGATTGGTGTTGAAGGGTGTGTGGAGTGAGGTTACAGACTGGTGTTGCAGTGTGTGGAGTGAGGTGACAGACTGGTGTTGCAGTGTGTGTGGAGTGAGGTGACAGACTGGTGTTGAAGGGTGTGTGGAGTGAGGTGACAGACTGGTGTTGAAGGGTGTGTGGAGTGAGGTGACAGACTGGTGTTGCAGTGTGTGGAGTGAGGTGACAGACTGGTGTTGAAGGGTGTGTGGAGTGAGGTGACAGACTGGTGTTGCAGTGTGTGGAGTGAGGTGACAGACTGGTGTTGAAGGGTGTGTGGAGTGAGGTGACAGGCTGGTGTTGCAGTGTGTGGAGCGAGGTGACAGACTGGTGTTGCAGTGTGTGTGGAGTGAGGTGACAGACTGGTGTTGCAGTGTGTGGAGTGAGGTGACAGACTGGTGTTGCAGTGTGTGGAGTGAGGTGACAGGCTGGTGCTGCAGTGTGTGGAGTGAGGTGACAGACTGGTGTTGCAGTGTGTGTGGAGTGAGGTGACAGACTGGTGTTGCAGTGTGTGTGGAGTGAGGTGACAGACTGGTGTTGCAGTGTGTGTGGAGTGAGGTGACAGACTGGTGTTGCAGTGTGTGTGGAGTGAGGTGTAACAGGCTGGTGTTGCAGTGTGTGTGAAGTGAGGTGTAACAGGCTGGTGTTGCAGTGTTTGTGAAGTGAGGTGTAACAGGCTGGTGTTGCAGTGTGTGGAATGAGGTGACAGGCTGGTGTTGCAAGGTATGTGGAATGAGGTGTAACAGGCTGGTGTTGCAGTGTGTGTGAAGTGAGGTGTAACAGGCTGGTGCGGATACCTATGTTGCTGTTGCAGTGCATATGGAGAGAAGAAGTGGAGTGAGGTGAGACAAGCCAGTGTTGACGTCAACGTCCAGCTGTCCCAGTACCTGCCTGGGTGCAACACGCTGCTGGTCGACATCTTCCCCTGGTGTCTTCTCACCAACCTCACTCCCCTGCCTCTGCAGTTGCTGAGCGGTGCTCACCACTGGGCCCTCCCCCCTGGCTGTACTGTGGCTCCACCAGCATTGCAGGTAGTTCATCGTATACCATGGTGCAGGTGGTGTTTGAGTTCATCACATACCACACTGCAGGTAGTGTTTGAGTTTAGGACATACCACACTGCAGGTAGTGTTTGAGTTCATTAAATACCATACTGCAGGTAGTGTTTGTGTTCATCACATACCACAGTGCTGGTGGTGTTCGGGTTCATCACATACCACACTGCAGGTAGTGTTTGAGTTCATTAAATACCATACTGCAGGTAGTGTTTGTGTTCATCACATACCACAGTGCTGGTGGTGTTCGGGTTCATCACATACCACAGTGCTGGTGGTGTTCGGGTTCATCACATACCACACTGCAGGTGGTGTTTGAGTTCATCACATACCACACTGCGCAATGTGTATGATGTAAAGAATGCAGCAGTGTTTGTGTGTGTATGTGGGGAGGGACGTGCACAATGTGTGTGATGTGAAGAATGCGGCAGTGTTTGTGTGTGTGACCTGTGCAATGTGTGTGATGTGCAGAATGTGGCAGTGTTTGTGTGTGTGTGTTGGACAGGAACTGCGCTTGGGGTGTGTGCATGAGGGACAGGTGTGGGAGGGTCCTGCCATACCCCTGAGTGGAGATGAAGTGGAGCAGCACCTCTATAGCCCTCATCTTGGCAAAGTCCTCTACCTGGATGGACAGGTGCAGCTGCAGCTCTTGCTGCCCCCACAGACTGCAGGAGGTCTGACACAGGTAATCGCAGCCTCCCTTTAACTGCACTCTTTTGGCAGCTATCACTCTCTTACCTGACACAGGTAATCACTGCCTTACCTGCTGTTCTTTGGCAGCTGTCACTCTCTTACCTGACTCAGGTCATCACTGCCCCCTCTTAATTGCACTCTTTTGGCAGCTTTAGTCACCTGACAGGCAGCTTTAGTCACCTGACAGGCAGATTTAGTCACCTGACACAGGCAGATTTAGTCACCTGACAGGCAGCTTTAGTCACCTGACACAGGCAGATTTAGTCACCTGACAGGCAGCTTTAGTCACCTGACACAGGCAGCGTTAGTCACCTGACAGGCAGCTTATACAGGCAGCTTTAGTCACCTGACAGGCAGCTTTAGTCACCTGACACAGGCAGCTTTAGTCACCTGACAGGCAGCTTTAGTCACCTGACACAGACAGCTTTAGTCACCTGACACAGGCAGCTTTAGTCACCTGACACAGGCAGCTTTACACCTGACACAGGCAGCTTTAGTCATCTGACAGGCAGCTTTAGTCACCTGCCACTGGTAGTGATTGCCTTACCTGCTGTTCTTTGGCAGATTTAGTCACCTGACACTGGTAGTTGCTGTTTTACAGGTATTTTGGGGGGCAGCTTTAGTCACCTGTTTCACCAGACACTGGTAGTGACTGCCTTTACCTGTAGTTCTTTGGCAGCTTTAGTCACCTGTTTCACCAGACACTGGTAGTGACTGCCTTTACCTGTTGTTCTTTGGCAGATTTAGTCACCTGTTTCACCTGACACTGGTAGTGACTGCCTTTACCTGTAGTTCTTTGGCAGCTTTAGTCACCTGACACTGGTAGTGACTGCCTTTACCTGTAGTTCTTTGGCAGCTTTAGTCACCTGATGCTGGTAGTGACTGCCTTTACCTGTAGTTCTTTGGCAGCTTTAGTCACCTGATGCTGGTAGTGACTGCCTTTACCTGTAGTTCTTTGGCAGCTTTAGTCACCTGATGCTGGTAGTGACTGCCTTTACCTGTAGTTCTTTGGCAGCTGTAGTCACCTGATGCTGGTAGTGACTGCCTTTACCTGTAGTTCTTTGGCAGCTCCAGTCACCTGACACTGGTAGTGACTGCCTTTACCTGTTGTTTGGCAGCTTTAGACACCTGACACAGACAGCTTTAGTCACCTGACACTGGTAGTGACTGTCTTACAGGTAGTTCTTTGGCAGCTCCAGTCACCTGACACTGGTAGTGACTGCCTTTACCTGTTGTTCTTTGGCAGATTCATTCACCTAACGCTGTTAGTGACTGCCTTTACCTGTTGTTCTTTGGCAGATTCATTCACCTGACGCTGTTAGTGACTGCCTTTACCTGTTGTTCTTTGGCAGATTCATTCACCTGACGCTGTTAGTGACTGTTATACAGGTAATTCTTTGGCAGCTCCAGTCACCTGGCAGGAGCAGCTTCAGTCACCTGACACAGGTAGTGACTGTCATGGGTAGTTCTCCGGCAGCATCAGTCACCTGACACAGGTAGTGACTGTCATGGGTAGTTCTCCGGCAGCTTCAGTCACCTGACACTGGTAGTGACTGTCATGGGTAGTTCTCCGGCAGCATCAGTCACCTGACACAGGTAGTAACTGTCATGGGTAGTTCTCTGGCAGCTTCAGTCACCTGACAGAGGTAGTGACTGCCTTACATGTAGTTTTTGGCAGCTGTGACTCGGTCAGATGACAAGGACATGGCTCACCCGCTGTCTAGTAAACTGTGCTAACGTTTCACAGAAAGCAGCCACACCACAAAGAGATCGCATGCAATACCAAAGGTCCCGTGTGAACTTGTTGCGTCAACTGGTTTCCCTCTTTGTCTCCACCAAAATAGCATTGTGTGCATGTTTGTCCTCGTGGGAGGTAAGCAAAGGGTGGTAGATGCAGCCATTCCTTTGACAGTAGCGCCGCTCCTTAATAACATTGCAGGTCGTGCCCCTCTCCGTGGTGTCAGCAGTGAAACATGGGATGCGGGTGGTGACAGTGAGTGAGAGTCTAAGACTGGTCAATGCAAGCGGCTTCGCTCTTCAAGCCCAGCTGATGGCTGTACCGCAGACAAGCGTCAGGCTGCAGCCTTCCCGCTTCCAGGTTCAGTCCACCATCCTGCCTGTGTGTGAGAGGAAGGAGCCGAGTGAGTGTGCGTGCGCCTTGCTGAACTGGCAGCTGCTTCAGGAAGCAGGCCTGCCTGCCGGTGCCATGGAGCTAGTCCTCTACATGGCTTTGAGGATGGAGAGGCAGTCGGCGGCCGGAGACGTCCCGTCCTGGAGCGTGCCAGTCCGCATCGCCTCCAGCCAGCAAGGGTGCCGGAGCACGGTGGCGGTGGCCGGTGAGGAGGGTGGTGCGTGCTGTCTGTCGCTGTGCCTGACCTGCGTGGTGGAGGAAGCCCAGACCTACGTGGTTGTCAGTGAAGACAACAGCCCCATGTGCTGGATCCACAACCTCTGCCCTTTTCCACTTCAGTATGGACAAGCACTCCACAAAGCCGGTGCGAGCGGTAAGGCTCACTTTTTCGGTCTTTCATTCATTAAAGCCTTTGAGTTTGGCATAAGACACCTTTTGTTTACTGTCCTCTATGCTTAGATGTGCTATCGTGTTGTAGTTGGTTCAGTCTGGATTTTGAAGTGTTGCTTAACTAGACAATAAAGCCATCTTAAATTTTAGGTGGTTAAAGGCCAAAGATTTTATACATATTACTACAGTAAGAAAAATTTCAAACTTTTTCAGCAATTTTTTTTATCCAGCACTGTAATATCCAGCACTGTAACCCAGACTCACCCCCCGCCCAATAAACAAGAGAGTGCAAAATCAATAATGGTAATCAGGAGAAGAGCATAACTTGCCTCTGTTTTGCCTGCTGTAGATGCAACAGTGCAGGAGGAGACGGAGCTGGTGGACACGGTGCCTACGGTGGCCAGTGGAGGGTGGAGCCTGTACACCATGCCTGAGGTCAATGCGCAGTTCCCGCGCGTGGACACGAGGCCACCCCCCTGTCTGCATGTGCGCGCGGTGCTCCCAGGGGATCCTCCCTCTGCAAGCTGTGCAAGTGCACGGCGGTCTGAATGGTCCATCGGCATCACTCTCAATGCAGGGGACACTTTTCTCCGCATGACTGATGTAGCCAACATTAAGGTCAACATCCAGCTTCTGTCCATGGTGCACCATGTCACCTTCAGCGTCTTGAATAAGGCGGAGGTGTCAGCCAGAGAGGTGCGTAGCAGGATCCAGGGTGGCCAGCAGGTGACCAGGGTGGAGGGGCAGACACCCATCCCCACTCCGTCATCCACATCCGCGTCCTCATCCGCGGAGCATGGTGCGGATGAAGCCAGGAGATGCTTGGACACTGTGGTCGTAAGACAGCCTTTGACCCAGTCTGTGGCAACTTGGCCGCCGGTCAGCGTGGGTATACTTCTGAAGGAGGTTGTGGTGACGCTTCATGATGATGTGTCTCAAGCCACCGTGATCACGCAGCTTCTGCAGGTGGCTTTACAGCAGGTCCTGCTGGCTTGCTACCCCGTAGG
>OY757556.1:120000-139086 GCA_963584105.1 Alviniconcha strummeri
TATGTTGTAGTTCAACTCACACACAATACATAATATGCTGTAGTTCAACTCACAATACATAATATGCTGTAGTTCAACTCACAATACATAATATGTTGTATTTCAACTCACACACAATACATAATATGCTGTAGTTCAACTCACAATACATAATATGTTGTAGTTCAACTCACAATACATAATATGCTGTAGTTCAACTCACAATACATAATATGCTGTAGTTCAACTCACACACAATACATAATATGCTGTAGTTCAACTCACACACAATACAAAATATGCTGTAGTTCAACTCACACACAATACATAATATGTTGTATTTCAACTCACACACAATACGTAATATGTTGTATTTCAACTCACACACAATACATAATATGCTGTAGTTCAACACACAATACATAATATGCTGTAGTTCAACTCACAATACATAATATGTTGTAGTTCAACTCACACACAATACATAATATGTTGTAGTTCAACTCACACACAATACATAATATGTTGTATTTCAACTCACACACAATACATAATATGCTGTAGTTCAACTCACACACAATACATAATATGCTGTAGTTCAACACACAATACATAATATGTTGTATTTCAACTCACACACAATACATAATGCGTTGTAGTTCAACTCACACACAATACATAATATGTTGTAGTTCAACTCACACACAATACATAATATGTTGTAGTTCAACTCACAATACATATTATGTTGTAGTTCAACTCACAATACATAATATGCTGTAGTTCAACTCACAATACATAATAAGTTGTATTTCAACTCACACACAATACATAATATGTTGTAGTTCAACTCACAATACATATTATGTTGTAGTTCAACTCACAATACATAATATGCTGTAGTTCAACTCACAATACATAATAAGTTGTATTTCAACTCACACACAATACATAATATGTTGTAGTTCAACTCACAATACATAATACGCTGTAGTTCAACTCACAATACATAATATGCTGTAGTTCAACTCACAATACATAATATGCTGTAGTTCAACTCACACACAATACATAATATGTTGTATTTCAACTCACACACAATACATAATATGCTGTAGTTCAACTCACACACAATACATAATATGTTGTAGTTCAACTCACACACAATACATAATATGTTGTATTTCAACTCACACACAATACATAGTATGCTGTATTTCAACTCACACACAATACATAATGTGTCGTAGTTCAGCTCACACACATTACATAATATGCTGTAGTTCAACTCACACACAATACATAATATGTTGTATGACAGATTTTTGTGCAGCATAGCTTGTCTGTGTTGTTGTAAAGGCAACTATTTTGGCATTCCTTTACATGTTCTTAAAGTAAAGAGCCTTATATTAGTTAAGTTGAATTGCCCTGTGAGGGATGATTAAAGTTTTTTGACTTGACCTGACTTGACGACTCACCCTATGAGGTCTGACGCTAAGCTGAGAAGCACAGCTTTCACCTGGGTCCACAAACAAGAAAATTCTTCTTTTTTACACAAAATAACTCCCTCTCATGCAATTGCTCAACCACTGTGAACAAAACTAAGCAAGAGAGAGACTGCTTAAAGCCTTCAATTGAAACCTATTCTGATATCCGGGTGTGAAATCCATTGTTAGAATATGTCAACTTTGACAACTGCCAGGCATGGGTGGATGACATCGAATGAAGTCAGTGGTAGTTCACAAACAAATATGACTTGCAGGACACTGGGCAAACAAATATGACTTGCTGGACACTAGGCAAACAAATATGACTTGCAGGACACTATGCAAACAAATATGACTTGCAGAACACTATGCAAACAAATATGAATTGCTGGACACTAGGCAAACAAATATGACTTGCAGGACACTAGGCAAACAAATATGACTTGCAGAACACTAGGCAAACAAATATGACTTGCAGAACACTAGGCAAACAAATATGACTTGCAGGACACTATGCAAACAAATATGAATTGCTGGACACTAGGTGAACAAATATGACTTGCTGGACACTAGGTGAACAAATATGACTTGCAGGACACTAGGTGAACAAATATGACTTGCAGAACACTAGGCAAACAAATATGACTTGCAGGACACTATGCAAACAAATATGAATTGCTGGACACTAGGTGAACAAATATGACTTGCTGGACACTAGGTGAACAAATATGACTTGCAGGACACTAAGCAAACAAATATGAATTGCGGGACACTAGGCAAACAAATATGACTTGCTGGACACCAAAGTGGTGTGCAGAGGATGTACCTCTGGTGGAGTTTATGTACCTTGTAGCTTATACACACATGCCAGGTGAAAGTGACTGTAGGCGACTGGGGTCTTTGTGTTAATATTTTGAACGATAATGAACTCCCTTGTGTATTAACTAGGCAAACAGTTATTACTGATCACCTTCATATAGCACTGTTCTCTGCTCTCCAGCACACGCACTGTGCTCACATCGTATGTGATTCTTAATGAGTGACTGTATTCTAGTAGCCCTTTTTTGTGTGTTAAATATCCATCAAAGTGGTGTGCTGACAGTGCTGCTTGGTTCTTACATGGCTGATGCCGCATGAAGCTGCTGCCATCTCGGCATATGTCCTGTGTGCACCGTACAACCCTGCACCAGTTTTTACTGTCACTTCATTCCAAGCCACATAATTATGTAGGGTGCATGTTTAGCTGTAACCTGCCACCTGCACTTTTGGCAGAATGACCAGCACTCTAACCGCTGAGCCATCCCTGCCTCCCAGTTGTGGGGAATTTTAGTGTGCAAGGCAGCAAACCTTGTTTGTATCTGTGTCGTGGTAGGAATGGTGACTTCAGTGACCAACTTTGCATCAAGCGTATCACGCAACATGGATCGGCTGTCCCTGGACTCAGGCCACTTGCAGCGACAGGAAGAGACTCGCCGACATCGACCTCAGGGACTGTCGTCTGGACTGCACCAAGGACTCACTGGCTTTGGGCTCAGCTTGCTCGGTATGATGACTTCATCGCACATCCACCATCAAAGTGTTTCCCAATGGTACCCCCTTCCCACTCCCCACGCCATGTTCTTATCAAACAAAGCGAACATTCCATGCAAGAGTTTGAAAAACACTGTAACTGTCAGTGTTGTGGTACTACTAACTCACTAACTGTCAGTGTTGTGGTACTCTAACTTCGTAGTTGTCAGTGTTGTGGTACTACTAACTCACTAACTGTCAGTGTTGTGGTACTACTAACTCACTAACTGTCAGTGTTGTGGTACTACTAACTCACTAACTGTCAGTGTTGTGGTACTCTAACTTCGTAGTTGTCAGTGTTGTGGTACTACTAACTCACTAACTGTCAGTGTTGTGGTACTACTAACTCACTAACTGTCAGTGTTGTGGTACTACTAACTCACTAACTGTCAGTGTTGTGGTACTCTAACTTAGTAGTTGTCAGTGTTGTGGTACTACTAACTCACTAACTGTCAGTGTTGTGGTACTACTAACTCACTAACTGTCAGTGTTGTGGTACTCTAACTTAGTAGTTGTCAGTGTGGTGGTACTACTAACTCACTAACTGTCAGTGTTGTGGTACTACTGACTTGCTAACTGTCAGTGTTGTGGTACTACTGACTTGCTAACTGTCAGTGTTGTGGTACTACTGACTTGCTAACTGTCAGTATTGTGGTACTACTAACTCACTAACTGTCAGTGTTGTGGTACTACTGACTTGCTAACTGTCAGTGTTGTGGTACTACTAACTCAGTAACTGTGTTGTAGTACTACTGTTAGTACTAACTCCCTGACTGTCAGTGCTGTGGTACTGCTAACCCACTGTCAGTGTTGTGGTCCTACTAACTCACTAACTGTCAGTGTTGTGGTACTACTGTCAGTGTTGTGGTACTACTGTCAGTGTTGTGGTACTACTAACTCAGTAACTGTGTTGTAGTACTACTATTAGTACTAACTCCCTGACTGTCGGTGTCGTGGTACTACTAACTCACTGTCAGTGTTGTGGTCCTACTATTGTACTAACTGTCAGTGTTGTGGTACTACTGTCAGTGTTTTAGTACTATTAACTCACTAACTGTCAGTGTTGTGGTACTACTAACTCACTAACTGTCAGTGTTGTGGTACTGCTATTAGTACTAACTCAGTAACTGTCTGTGTTGTGGTACTACTAACTCAGTAAGTGTCAGTGTTGTGGTACTACTAACTCAGTAAGTGTCAGTGTTGTGGTACTACTAACTCAGTAAGTGTCAGTGTTGTGGTACTACTAACTCAGTAGCTGTCAGTGTTCTGATACTCTCAGCCTCCAGACTCCTCACACCAGACATGCTACTCTTGTTTCCTGCACCTTTTCTGTCTTCAGTCCATCTACTTGGAATGACCTTCCGCTGCATCTCTGACAGAAACCCTCTCTGGATTCAAATATAACCTAAACTGCTAAAGACATTTCTTTTCCCAAAACTATAGACATGCCATGTTTTCTGTTCCATGCTGCTGTTTTCGTCCATCTCAAATAGTCTCCATTTCCTGCCCATTTTGAGCTGTGTATATTTAGTTTGTATCGTCAGAATGCTCGTGTGTGCAGGTGCCTGTGTGTGTGTGTGCGTGTGTATACATTTAGAATAGTCTCTAGGGACAATTGCCCTGATAAAACCATACCGGTTGACTGGGCATAAAACACCAAAACTTATGTACTCTAGGGACAAGATTTTAGCTTTACAAATACTTTAAGTATTACTATTACTACAGGTTAATTATTATTATTACTACAGGTTCATTATTTCTGCAGGTTCATTATTATTGTTATTATTACTACAGGTTAATTATTATTATTACAGGTTAATTGTTATTATTACAATAGGTTAATTGTTATTACTACAGATTAATTATTATTATTGCAGGTTAATTGTTATTATTACTAGAGGTTAATTGTTATTATCACTACAGGAGCTGTGGCAGGCTTGGTGGACCAGCCATTACAGTCAGTCCTGGTGCAGCAGTCGGTGGAGCAGCCGCCATCAGCCAGCAGCACCGCGGGCAGCATCATGGTGGGCATGGGCAAGGGCCTGGTGGGGGTCATCACCAAGCCCATCGGCGGAGTCGCAGAGCTTGTGTCTCAGGCAGGGCAAGGTATCACTTCAGAACACTGTACAGTTAGCTACACCTTGTGTCTCAGGCAAGGCAAGGTATCACTTCAGAACACTGTACAGTTAGCTATACCTTGTGTCTCAGGCAAGGCAAGGTATCACTTCAGAACACTGTACAGTTAGCTACACCTTGTGTCTCAGGCAGGGCAAGGTATCACTTCAGAACACTGTACAGTTAGCTACACCTTGTGTCTCAGGCAGGGCAAGGTATCACTTCAGAACACTGTACAGTTAGCTACACCTTGTGTCTCAGGCAGGGCAAAGTATCACTTCAGAACACTGTACAGTTAGCTACACCTTGTGTCTCAGGCAGGGCAAGGTATCACTTCAGAACACTGTACAGTTAGCTATACCTTGTGTCTCAGGCAGGGCAAAGTATCACTTCAGAACACTGTACAGTTAGCTACACCTTGTGTCTCAGGCAGGGCAAAGTATCACTTCAGAACACTGTACAGTTAGCTACACCTTGTGTCTCAGGCAGGGCAAAGTATCACTTCAGAACACTGTACAGTTAGCTATACCTTGTGTCTCAGGCAAGGCAAGGTATCGCTTCAGAACACTGTACAGTTAGCTACACCTTGTGTCTCAGGCAGGGCAAGGTATCGCTTCAGAACACTGTACAGTTAGCTACACCTTGTGTCTGTATATTTAGTCTCTTTCAGAACAGCACAATTAGCAACACCTTATGTATGTATATTTAGTCTCCTTCAAAACACTCAGCACAATCAGCAACACCTTATGTATGTATATTTCGTCTCCTTCAAAACACTCAGCACAATCAGCAACACCTTATGTATGTATATTTAGTCTCCTTTGAAACAATCAATACAGTCAGCAACACCTTATGTATGTATATTTAATCTCCTTCAAAACAGACAGCACAATCAGCAACACCTTATGTATGTATATTTAGTCTCCTTCAAAACACTCATCACAATCAGCAACACCTTATGTATGTATATTTAGTCTCCTTCAAAACACTCATCACAATCAGCAACACCGTATGTATGTATATTTAGTCTCCTTCAAAACACTCATCACAATCAGCAACACCTTATGTATGTATATTTAGTCACCTGTCACCATGGGTCCCTGTGAGGTAGGCCTTGGGGATATTGAGATGATTGGCAAAGACATCCTCTTCAGTGTGTGTAGATTTGATTGTGCTTCCTTTGAAGGCTGGGCATGCTTATGTAAGGTGTACTTCAAGGCTCAGTACTTTGGCCCATTCTCTTTGCCCTATACACTACCCCTCGTGCTGATATGACTGCTAACCACTCTGTAAATCATCAGATTTTCACAGATAACACACAGCTACAAATACCACTGTAAAGCATCAAATTTTGGCTGATGACACACACAGCTACAGACACCACTGTAAATCATCAATTTTGTCTGATGACACAGCTACAGATACCACACTGTAAATTATCAGATTTTGGTGGATGACACACACAGCTACATATACCACTGTAAATCATCAAATTTTGGCAGATGACACACAGCTACAGATACCACACTGTGAATTATCAGATTTTGGCTGATGACACACAGCTACAGATACCACACTGTAAATCATCAGATTTTGGCAGATGACACACAGCTACAGATACCACACTGTAAATCATCAGATTTTGGCAGATGACACACAGCTACAGATACCACACTGTAAATCATCAGATTTTGGTGGACGACACAGCTACAGATACCACTGTAAATCATCAAATTTTGGTGGATGACACAGCTACAGATACCACTGTAAATCATCAGATTTTGGCAGGTGACACAGCTACAGATACTACACTGTAAATCATCAGATTTTGGTGGACAACACAGCTACAGATACCACTGTAAATCATCAACTTTTGGTGGATGACACAGCTACAGATACCACTGTAAATCATCAGATTTTGGCAGGTGACACACAGCTACAGATACCACACTGTAAATCATCAGATTTTGGCTGATGACACACAGCTACAGATACCACACTGTGAATTATCACATGTTGGTGGATGGCACACAGCTACAGAAATTTGCTTCTCTCAGCAAAGTGACCAGCCACACCAAAACACTCAGTGGCTGTAACCCAATGTGGATGACCGAAAATCAACCAAAACTTAGCAACAAAACAGAAGCTTTTCTCTTCTTTGAAACCTTCCACCATTTCCCTCCCTCGCTCAATTACTCTTGCATCCTCTACTTCTTTGAAACCTTCCACCATTTCCCTCCCTCGCTCAATTACTCTTGCATCCTCTACTTCTTTGAAACCTTCCACCATTTCCCTCCCTCGCTCAATTACTCTTGCATCCACCCAGGAAGTGATGGTGACTGTTTTGATGTGTGGTATGTATCCACCTGGAAAATGGTGACTGTTTTGATGTGTGGCATGTATCTACCCAGAAAATGGTGACTATTTTGATGTATGATATGTATTCACCCAGAAAATGGTGACTATTTTGATGTGTGGTATGACTGGTGTGGTTTGATGCATCCACCCAGAAAATGGTGACTGTTTTGCTGTGTGGTATGTATCCACCCAGAAAATGGTGACTGTTTTGATGTGTGGTATGACTGGTGTGGTTGATGCATCCACCCAGAAAATGGTGACTGTTTTGCTGTGTGGTATGTATCCACCCAGAAAATGGTGACTGTTTTGATGTGTGGTATGTATCCACCCAGAAAATGGTGACTGTTTTGATGTATGATATGTATTCACCCGGAAAGTGGTGACTATATTGATGTGTGGTATGACTTGTGTGGTTTGATGCATCCACCCAGAAAATGGTGACTGTTTTGATGTGTGGTATGTATCCACCCAGAAAATGGTGAATGTCTTGATGTGTGTTATGTATCCACCCAGAAAATGGTGACTGTTTTGATGTGTGGTATGTATCCACCCATGAAATGGTGACTTGATGTGTGGCATGACTGGTATGGTTGATGCATCCACCCAGGAAATGATGTTTTGCTGTTTGTTGCCAGGCATACTGCAGGGTTCTGGCCTGAGGCAGCGTGTGGGACCTCATCTCTCCATCACAGAAATCCAGCGCCTGCACCTCCCCACAGCCTGGCTCAAATATCCAATGTTAGTGCACCGTGACTTTACCCCTCACTATCTGTATTCTGTCACTACTCTTGGTCACTGTACTGGAACAGATTACCTTTATTCCACCCAACTTGCCCTTCCCTCAGATTTCAGCCAGGTCTCTAGAGAAACTGAAGTCTGTGTCGCAGAAGTAAAAGACTGGATGAACAAAAACACACTTAAACTCAGTGAAGAGAAAACTGAGCTCTTAGTCGTAGGAGACCACACCCGCCTCTGTGAAGTGAAGAAAGAACCGCTAACCTTTGGTCCTAATGCAGTTCCATTCCAGACATCAGCCAAATACCTGGGTGTCCATCTTCAGGAAACACTGTCCATGAAGGAGCAGGTGACCTCTCTCTGCCGCTCATCCTACTTTCACCTCCACAAGATAGCCTCTATCAGAATCTCAGATACAAGTACTGTCCAGTTAGTCTCATCTCTGATCTTATCCAGACTTGACTACTGCAACTCTACCCTCTCTGGCCTTCCATCATCTTCACTGAACCGACTACAAAAGGTTCAAAACAATGCTGCCAGACTTGTCCTCCACAAACGAAAATTGGACCATGTTACTCCCCTTCTAGAAAAACTGCACTGGCTCCCTGTTGAGGCCCGTATCCACTACAAAATTGCCACGCTAGCTTTCAAGTACTTGGATAATTCTCTTCCTCCGTACCTTTCAAAACTGCTTCACACTTACCAACCCTCTCGAACTCTTCAGTCCAGCAGTGAAAAACTGTTGAAAGTCCCCAAAACTAACCTCAAATCTGCTTGAAACAGATCTTTCCACTTTCAAGCAGCTAAAATCTGGAACTCTCTTCCTACAACTGTCCACAGCTCTGCATCTCTCTCCTCTTTCAAGAACAATCTGAAAACACATCGTTTTAACAAATGTTTCTCTCTTTGTTTGTGAAACACCTTTTCTGCACAGTTTGACTATTGAGTAGATGTGTGTATGTAGAGGAGGTGGTGTTAATATGATTACTGATGTCCTGTACAGTGTACATATGTACTTCCTTTTTTGTGTAAAGTGCTTCGAGCTAAGTCATCTTGTGGACATTGCACTATAGAAGTGCTATATAGTATTATTATTATTCTGTCACTGCTGTTGGTCACTGTAGTACAACAGGTCACCTTTTACCTTTGAGTCAGGACTTAATGTTAAAATAATAATAATATATCATTCTTATAAGGCACTGTTCTTGAACCTGCTGTGCTGTACAAACTGCTAACATTAAAACAGTTACTGTACCAGTTCAGCAGCCACAACTATCATGTATCGCATTCTAAAGGCATTGCTTAGCAAACAACATACTTATAAAAGAAATTTCTTACACTAATAATAATGAAATATTTGTATAGCATAAATCTCCAACATAAAATAGAGCTCAGCTCACTGTACGGAAATCAAATAAAAAATATATCTATGTTGAGACACCACGAACGCAAACCAACAGCTGCAAGCAGTTCAAGTCACAAGAAGCTGTAGAAGCATTAGAACAGTAAGACCTACATTATACATGCCTGCATGAACACCCACCCATACATACACACACGCGCATGCATGCACGCGCACACACACACTCTCTCACACACACACACACACACTCACTCACACTAACACACACACACATACACACATTAGTTGGTGTCTAATGGCTGGAATGTTAGAGTGTAATTATTGATAGATGGAATGGTGGTGTAGCTGTATAGCTAGACTGGACACAGACTGGACATTTGACAGGCTATCACTGTGTGACACAGAATGGACGTTTGACAGGCTGTCACTGTATGACACAGACTGGACATTTGACAGGCTGTCACCGTGTGACACAGACTGGATGTTTGACAGGCTGTCACTGTATGACACAGACTGGACATTTGACAGGCTGTCACCATGTGACACAGACTGGACATTTGACAGGCTGTCACTGTGTGACACAGACTGGACATTTGACAGGCTGTCACATTTGACAGGCTGTCACTGTGTGACACAGACTGGACATTTGACAGGCTGTCACCGTGTGACACAGACTGGATGTTTGACAGGCTGTCACTGTATGACACAGACTGGACATTTGACAGGCTGTCACTGTGTGACACAGACTGGACATTTGACAGGCTGTCACATTTGACAGGCTGTCACTGTGTGACACAGACTGGATGTTTGACAGGCTGTCACTGTGTGACACAGACTGGACATTTGATGGGCTGTCACTGTATGACAGACTGGACGTTTGACAGGTTGTCACCATGTGACACAGACTGGACGTTTGGTGGGCTGTCACTGTATGACACACACTGGACATGCATTCACTTTTTCTTGGTTCTTTAGTTTCATATTATTTAAAAGCAGCTTTGGATTGACAATAACTTCCATATTATACAATAGCCACAAAGGTCATTTGATTCAAAATGTCTGGATTTGTGACTGTGTGTTGTATGTGTGTGCAATAGGAATGTCCTGTCTGTAACTGTGTGTTTTGTGTGTGCATTAGGAATGTCCTGTCTGTAACCGTGTGTTGTGTGTGTCCATTAGGAATGTCCTGGCTGTAACCGTGTGTTGTGTGTGTCCATTAGGAATGTCCTGGCTGTGTGTTGTGTGTGTGCATTAGGAATGTCCTAGCTGTGTGTTGTGTGTGTGTGCATTAGGAATGTCCTGGCTGTAACTGCGTGTTGTGTGTGTGTGCGTTAGGAATGTCCTGGCTGTAACTGTGCGTGTGTTAGGAATGTCCTGGCTCTGTGTTGTGTGCATGTGTTAGGAATGTCCTGGCTGTGACTGTGTGTTGTGTGCATGTGTTAGGAATGTCCTGGCTCTAACTGTGTGTTGTGTGCATGTGTTAGGAATGTCCTGGCTCTGTGTTGTGTGCATGTGTTAGGAATGTCCTGGCTCTGTGTTGTGTGCATGTGTTAGGAATGTCCTGGCTGTGACTGTGTGTTGTGTGCATGTGTTAGGAATGTCCTGGCTATAACTGTGTGTTGTGTGCATGTGTTAGGAATGTCCTGGCTGTGACTGTGTGTTGTGTGCATGTGTTAGGAATGTCCTGACTATAACTGTGTGTTGTGTGCATGTGTTAGGAATGTCCTGGCTCTAACTGTGTGTTGTGTGCATGTGTTAGGAATGTCCTGGCTGTAACTGTGTGTTGTATGTGTGCATTAGGAAGCTGCTGGCGGAGACAAGTCTGCTGCTGGCTGTGAGTGGGACGCAGCAAGACATCATGGATGAAGCCCGCCAGGTGGTGTTGCTGTTGACAGGGGATATGGTGGTGGTCGTCAGTCAGGAGGAAGACGCTCAGCAGCAAGCCTTTGCCTTGTCCCAGCTTCACTGCCAGTCTCCAGCACCGGCCATCCTGAAGCTGACTGTTACAGACAACCCCATTCACAACCCCACCCAGGTGAGTCCACCGGCCATCCTGATGCTAATTGTTACAGACAACCTCGTTTACAACCAGCCCAGATGAGTCCACCAGCCATCACACTGTTACAGACAACCTTGTTTACAACCAGCCCAGGTGAGTCCACCAGCCATCACACTGTTACAGACAACCTCGTTTACAACCAGCCCAGGTGAGTCCACCAGCCATCAGACTGTTACAGACAACCTCGTTTACAACCAGTCCAGGTGAGTCCACCAGCCATCAGACTGTTACAGACAACCTCGTTTACAACCAACCCAGGTGAGTCCACCATAGTCATCCTCATGGTGACTTGCAATGTTGTTCACAACCACACAGGGGTAACCTCATTATGAAGAAGTAAGAAGTAAAAAATAACATAAAAGGGGATGGGGGGGGGGGAATAATGGAGAACTTCAACAAAAGGTGGGAGGAGGAAATAATTTACAAAAACAGAGTTTGAAGTTGTTCCTGACAGTGTGTGGTTGGCCTGTGATGCTGTCATCCTGATCTCAAATTGTGAAGTAAAGCATTTCCCAGCTATATGATTCACAGTCATCTTTAAGTCTAAGATTATGGTGATTCACAGACATCTTTAACTCTACAGATTGTGATGATTCACAGTCATCTTTAAGTCTACAGATTGTGATGATTCACAGTATCTTTAAGTCTACAGATTGTGATGATTCACAGACATCTTTAAGTCTACAGATTGTGAAGTAAAGCATTTCCCAGTTAGATGATTCAGTCATCTTTAAGTCTACAAATTGTGATGATTCACAGTCATCTTTAAGTCTACAGATTGTGATGATTCACAGACATCTTTAAGTCTACAGATTGTGATGATTCAGTCATCTTTAAGTCTACAGATTGTGATGATTCACAGTATCTTTAAGTCTACAGATTGTGAAGTAAAGCATTTCCCAGCTAGATGATTCAGTCATCTTTAAGTCTACAGATTGTGATGATTCACAGTCATCTTTAAGTCTACAGATTGTGATGATTCACAGTCATCTTTAAGTCTACTGATTGTGATGATTCAGTCATCTTTAAGTCTACAGATTGTGATGATTCACAGTCATCTTTAAGTCTACAGATTGTGATGATTCACAGTCATCTTTAAGTCTACAGATTGTGGTGATTCAGTCATCTTTAAGTCTACAGATTGTGATGATTCAGTCATCTTTAAGTCTACAGATTGTGATGATTCAGTCATCTTTAAGTCTACAGATTGTGAAGTAAAGCATTTCCCAGCTAGATGATTCAGTCATCTTTAAGTCTACAGATTGTGAAGTAAAGCATTTCCCAGCTAGATGATTCAGTCATCAAGTCTACAGATTGTGCACATCACCCTGCGCTCAGTTTTCACAGCCTTTTCAAGTTAATCATTTGTGTAATTAGGATTTATGTAATTAGTAGGGTTTCATTGTGGTCTTAGTTCTGTATATATTTTGTTGACCCTAATGTTTTTTGTTTTGTGCACATTGGGCTCTCATTAGGTGTAAACACCTTATAAATACTCTCTTACATTCAACTTTTGAATCGGCTCAGAAATGTCTGACCACAGGCTTTCCACCTCCCCCCCTATCTTTTATATAGTCGTTTTCTGCCTCCACCTACATGCTGCAAGACCTCATCATTCCACCCTGTGTTCTTTAGATGTGCACCCCAGTGATGTTGGTACCCCAAGACCTAAGTGTTCCACCCTGTGTTCTATAGATGTGCACCCCAGTGATGTTGGTACCCCAAGACCTAAGTGTTCCACCCTGTGTTCTATAGATGTGCACCCCAGTGATGTTGGTACCCCAAGACCTAAGTGTTCCACCCTTGTTCTATAGATGTGCACCCCAGTGATGTTGGTACCCCAAGACCTAAGTGTTCCACCCTTGTTCTATAGATGTGCACCCCAGTGATGTTGGTACCCCAAGACCTAAGTGTTCCACCCTTGTTCTATAGATGTGCACCACAGTGATGTTGGTATGGGGTATCTAATCGTTCCACCCTGTTTTGTGCAGATGTGCTCCCCAAGCAGTGAGGATCGTGTGGCTGCCTTCATCAACTCCACAACAAACCTGAATCAGCCTGCTGAGCCTGCCCCCTCACCCTCCACTAACAACGTCCCCATCATGGTGGACACAACCTCCCCGCTGGCCAGCATCCTCATCTCCTCCTCTGTGGAAGGCGAGCAGGCAGCCTCCAGCATGGCCGCTTCTCCGGCCTATCACTTCCGACTGGAACCCTACTGGTGTCAGCTGTTTGTGGCGCTCTTTCACATGGCTAGAAATCGCCAGATGGGTCGCGGCTTCATGGTGTGACCAGCCTGTGCTGCTGCCAGCTCTGTGTGGTTGTTTGTTTCCAGGAAATTTGTCAATTTCGTGACTGGCTGTTTGTGACTGCATGAAACAGCCTGATTAGTAGTTTTTAAATCTGGTTAGTGTGACAGAGAAAGAAATGAAAATATTGGTTCTGACTGGGTTTACAGCAGGAGGTATTTTGCCACACAAAGAAATAAGCCTTGTTGTGATTTTAATATCGAGTCTGGCTATATCCACAGTCATCACGTGAGACAATCCTCGAAGACCCAAAATGTAACACTGAAACATTTGCAGAGCATTCTGTCAGCTTTCCTGCATCTTCTGTCTGGAAATTGCTGCCGTCTGATCTCAGAAATTCTGCTGCTCTTCAGCTTTTTAAATCCAGACTGAAAACTTGCTTGTGATGATAGCTTTCTGCCAGTGGGATTTATCCAGTCACCAACTTATTGTGGTTGGGGAGAGGAAGCAAGAGGTATGTGTGTGACTTGATGTGTGTATGTGCATGTATTTGTGTGTGTGTGTATCTGTGTGTGACTTGGTGTGTGTATGTGCATGTATTTGTGTGTGTGTGTGTGTCTGTATGTGACTTGGTGTGTGTATGTGCATGTATTTGTGGGTGTGGGTGTCTGTGTGTGACTTGGTGTGTGTATGTGCATGTATTTGTGTGTATCTGTGTGTGACATGATGTGTGTATGTGCATGTATTTGTGTGTGTGTCTGTGTCTGTGTTATGTGTGTGTCTGTGCATGACCTTTAGTCAGTTTTGATTTCATACTAAGAATTTGTCTGAAAATGTTTGTCAGTTGTGAATAAGTGAAGTGTAAATACTGACAAACACCTATTTTGACTACATTGTGTTTGCTGTAAGCTGTGTTGTGTCCAGAACTGTGATACACTTCTTCTTTTTTTAATGTGTTATTCATCCTGAGGTTACCTGGTGAGGTTGACAGGACACTCAAATCTAAGAACTAACTCTGTCTTGTAACATTTTCATTTTATGGTTGGCATCAGTGAATATATCTGGCACCATGATGCTTTTGTCACTTGGTTGTATTGTATGGTGTTGCATTGTATGGTATAATTATTTGAGGTAATGAATTTTGATGGCAACTTTAGTGACAGTTCTATGAATGGAACCAATGCTTTTGACCTCAGAATATAGAGTTCGGGCAGATTTTGTATTATGCGTTTCTTCACAGAGACTTGCAAGCCAAGAGTACATTGAAGATTCCTAGCATAGTGAGAGAAAGGAAGAACTTCTTGGTGTTAGTGTTGAGTTGATGTTCTTTTGTTACATGCATATTTAGTGTTGAGCTGATGTTCCTTTGTCACATGCATATTTAGTGTTGAGCTGATGTTCTTTTGTTACATGCATATTTAGTGTTGAGCTGATGTTCTTTTGTCACATGCATATGCTTTGGTTACTTTGATGAGATTATCTGTTTCATTGAGGTGAACTGATTGTTTTAGCTGTGCGTCATCATCAAAACGCTGATGATTTATTTTGACGTACAGTAGTTCTGGGTTTTGCACATATCAGACATTAGGTCTAAATTACTTCTTCCTTTTCTGTATTTCTGGTTTGGGTCCATTGTGCATGGTCTGTGGCCGTTGTTGATTCCTGCGCCAATGTGCCGCTGTGGTCAGTTTGACTGCTCAGACTTTGGAGTCTGTACAACAGGACTAACTTCTGATTGGTCATCAGAAACCTATGTTCATTTAAAGTCTGACGCTACTGCATTTTGACTGGTCAGTCTAGATGACAGGACTGCATTTTGATTGTTTTGTCGAAGTGTATGTTTGATTGGGAGCTTTTTTTATGTTGTTTTATGATTAAAAATGTAACATGAGATGGAGCCTTCTTGAAAGCATGAAAAATGAGACCGAGTCAACCACATTGTGTTTTTCTCATCAGGGTGTTAGTGCTGGAACAGTTGTGTTGTACACTTATGAACACAGTGTACTTGCCATGGTTTTGGGGTGCAGTCAACGGGCATGCACATGTTCATACAAGTGCTGCATTTAGTTGGTGTGTTGGCTGGGTGGCCTTTGAAAATGAGCAACACTGAGCACTCTTTCACTGGTACTTTCCTTTCTACTCTAGCCTTTCAGATGCCAGGTGGTGTCACACTGCAACACTGTCCCACTGCAACACCGCCACACTGTCTCACTGCAACACACCATGCTGTCCCACTTCAACACCACCACACTGCAACACTGTCCTACTGCATCATTGTCCCACCGCAACACCGCCACACTGTCACACTGCAACAGCATCACATTGTCACACTTCAACACCACCACACTGCAACACCACCACACTGCAATTCTGTCACACTGCAATGCCAACACTGCCACACTGACTCTGCAACACTGCCACCACTGCAACACTGCCGCACTGACTGTCACACTGCAACAGCACCACATTCTCACGCTGCAACACCACCACACTGCAAGTCACACTGCAATGCCAACACTGCCACACTGACTGCAACACTGCCACCACTGCAACACTGCCACACTGACTGTCACACTGCAACACCACCACACTGTCACACTGCAACATAACCACACTGTCACACTGCAACATAACTGCACTGTCACACTGCAACAATGCCATACTGCAACACCACCACACTGCAACACCACCACACTGTCCCACTTCAACACCAGAACACAGGGAGAGTCTGTGCCTGGTGTGATCAGAACACAGAGAGAGTCTGTGCCTGGTGTGATCAGAACACAGGGAGAGTCTGTGCCTGGTGTGATCAGAACACAGGGAGAGTCTGTGGCTGGTGTGATCAGAACACAGGGAGAGTCTGTGGCTGGTGTGATCAGAACGCAGGGAGAGTCTGTGCCCGGTGTGATCAAAACACAGGGAGAGTCTGTGCCCGGTGTGATCAGAACACAGGGAGAGTCTGTGCCTGGTGTGATCAGAACACAGGGAGAGTCTGTGCCTGGTGTGATCAGAACACAGGGAGAGTCTGTGCCTGGTGTGATCAGAACACAGGGAGAGTCTGTGCCCGGTGTGATCAGAACACAGGGAGAGTCTGTGCCTGGTGTGATCAGAACACAGGGAGAGTCTGTGCCTGGTGTGATCAGAACACAGGGAGGTGTGCATTTACTCCTTGCATCAGGCATGGTACATTAATGGCTGAACTGTTCATCAGGTAAGGTTTCACCGACTTGTTGAATTGGCTGTTCACTTCTGCTTTTTGCTGTAGCTCACTTGTCCGTTGACCACTGGACTTCATTGCTGGGATGCCAGTTGCATTGTCCTGAAAATTCTTTGATATTTTTGGGTAAACAGAAGCTTTTTTGTGTAGCTGTTGTCGAGCAGCAAGATGATAGTTTGCCGGTGCATTCCTCCATCTTGGAGAGAACAAGTAGCACGCGGCTTATCATGTAAAAAAAAAAAAAAAAAAAAACGTTTGCAGAGACCTGAAGCTGAGGTACACCTTGGGGTCTAGGACATGAGTGACTACAGTTTTTTTTTTTTTTTTTTTTTTCAAGGGCTAAATAAGATGGGGGGGGGGGGGGGGGGGGGATGCTGCGATTTTGACGACAGCTGGACTTACGCAAAAAAAAATCACACCGGGCCGCCTGTGAGTGTCGAGTGGCCTGTCGGGTTTTCAATAAGGCTGTGACTGTCGCCAATAATGTACGTCTAATAAAGCAGAGCTGTGCGGCCGTAGCCCAGAGTGCCCCCACCCTACACACACACACACACACACACACACACACACACACACACACACACACACACACACACACACACACACCCATGTGCCTCCGCTCTCCTTGTCCACCACTCCGCTGGTGTGCGCGTGGCAACTGGCGGTTTACGTGGCTGGCAGATGGAACACTGGCACAAGTGTAATACTCACAGGTGCGGAGTCTGCAACACACACACACACACACACACACACACACACACACACACACACACACACACACACACACACACACACACACACAGTAATACACGTCACTGTGATACATGTCACACACTCACACACAGAGTAATACACATCACTGTGATACACGTGTCACACACGCACACACACGTCAACGAGCCCACTCCTCCCTCCCCCCCACCCCACCCTTTCGCTGCCCCCACGCCTTCTCCGACATACACAAGAAAAAGTGTAACAGTGAAAACTACGTGGGCAGATAGCGAGGACGCACGTAGGCCTACGTCAGCTATTGTTCGTCTCGGAGTGGGATCGATATCGTGTTGAAGTTTACTGCCTAGAAAAGAACGAACAAGAACTCGATCCGCACAAATTTTACGTCACAGTATAGTCTCTGGGCCAGTGACGCCACGTCAAACGATAAAATATATAACTACGGTTACTGTGAAATCTAATATCATACAGATTTGCATCAGTTCATCTTTAACCGCCCCCCCCCCCCGCCCCCCCCCCCCCCCCCCCCCTCCCACACACACACACACGCGCGTGCGCGCGCCACTCACGCACACGCGTTAGTCTCTCTCTCTCTCTCTCTCTCTCTCTCTCTCTCTCTCTCTCTCTCTCTCTCTCTCTCTCTCTTTCTTACACACACACACACTTAACAGAAAAGATTCCACTGGTTTCTCTGCATGTACACACGAAAAAGCAGCATGCTTCACTGACAGCCCCTAGCTGCAATAGTCTCTGCACTGAGACCTCGTCCTCTGCGATTCAAATCTCAGTTCCACCTAGCCTGTGCAACTGGCCAACGGCGCTGTGTGTGAAGTCTGAGAACAGAGAACACAAGAGAGAACAGAGAACACAAGAGAGAACAGAGCCACAGTGAACGTTTTTCTGCTTCATGTCACAGCTGCTCATACATTATGGAGGCGCCGGAAGGGAGCCAACTGCTTGATGCTGGCAACAAAACGGTGACAAAGCTGTTTTGAGTTTAAATATCAAACCGAGCGGGGGTGGGGGGTTACAGTACACGAGCCACAAAAATAGTGATATTCTATTGTCTAAATCGAGGTCAGTGTAAATTGTTCCCCGACAGAATAACGGTCCAACCGACACAGCAAACACTGACAGACATCACTAACGGACACCACCAACGGACACAGCAAACACTGACGGAAACCACTAACCGTAGACATCACTAACGGACACCGCCAACG